>KZ308426.1:350623-364492 GCA_000376725.2 Ladona fulva | reverse complement strand
TAATTGTTCTGCCTTTTTCAAGGTAATCGATTAACAGGATCCCTTTCGCATCCCAAAACACACTGGCCAAGACCTTTCCCGTAGATGCGATCGACTTCGCTTTCTTTGGCGCTGAACCACCGGCTTCCACCCACTGCTTCGTTTCTGGCATGTAGTGGTGGACCCATGTCTCATCCATGGTGACAAATCGCCGTACAAAATCGGTCGGTGCCCTCTTGAATTGGTCCAAACATTGCTGCGAAAATCTCTTGCGTATTTGCCTTTGATCGGCATTCAGCAAATGCGGCACCCACCATGCGCAGAGCTTTCGCAACCCCAATTCTTCGTGCAAGATGTTTCGCACCCTTTCTTCCGATATCCCCACGGCCTCAGCAATCTCACTCACCTTCACTCGCGTATCGTCCAACACGATATCGTGCACCTTTTCGATAGTTTCCGGTGTGGTTGCGGTTTTTGGCCGTCCTTCACGTGGGTCATCTTCGAGGGATGTGCGACCATGTTTAAATTCAGCTGCCCACTTTTTAACGGTTGATATTGAAGGAGCAGAGTCTCCGTACACTTTTGTCAACTTCGGATGAATTTCCTTAGGGGTTAATCCATCCAAAACGAAGAATTTTATGACCGCACGATATTCAAGTTTATCCATTTTAACGAAAAACACGAAAGACGTCTACTGCAACAATACGTATAAACAAACTACTTGAGAGAACAAGTTGAAACTTGTCTTACGAACTAATGACACCTGCGCCCAGGCAGGGTTCATAAATTTTCGCTGATTGGAGCGCCATCTCTGCCTCAGGTGGAGAACTTTTCACCTTACCCTCGTACATAGATGGTACCTCGTATACCATAGATGGTACTGCGATCGGTGTTCAGAAGATAAGAAGCAAGACCCGTGTCAGGGTTTGGATGGAAATTTTTTTTCTTCCTGTGTTGTTGACTAAGCAGTGTAAGAATTTTCTGTAAATATGGAAAATATCGATGTTGTTGGAGTATGGAAGGTAAGTATGGCTGGAACTTCTCTCGAAATTCTCTTTGTTCAAGTTGAAGGGTTCTGTATTTTTAAATGCCAACAAATTTGTCCGTCTATTAATGTGTCATTAATGAAGACATACAAGTGTAGAAGATGTAATTCAAGAATCATTTGTTAATTGGGAATTCATTTATATCGTTAGGTAGTGGGTTGCGTTGTCTTATGCCAAAATTCGGAGCTCTCTAACGTCAAAGGGTAAGTACTCGCACTAATTCATCAAATGGAATTGTGACTTATTTTGAAGTCTTTATTGTCCTCTATTATGTTATTGATTGATTGATTTAAGCGTTGAAGTGATTCTTTACTTGTAAGATCTTCCCGATTTCAGCAATGTCCAGTATATTTACTGTGTGTTGATACAAGTTAATTGTACTCGTAAAGCTGTGACGTTTAAAGGAAGAGGTAAAAGACGAGAGCGTAGAATTTTTATTTTGGATTTTTTTGGAGTTGAGGGATATATATGCCTATTTTTACTAAATGCATAATGATTGAGTAACAAAGACTTACTGCAGCAGTGATAATAATTTTTATATCCACGATATCTTTTTGCGAGCGATGACAGTTTGAAGTGATTCCTTAATTTTTTTAATATCAAAATTTTCATCGTATTGTCGTGGTGTGATTTGAAATTGACTATATTTCATGTAATGCTATGTAAAGAAAATAGTAACACTCCAACTTGTACTTTCAGGTCTTTGGTGCTATAGTTGTAAAGATTGCATTATAATTTACATTAAACAATTTAACAACCCAACGAGAAAGAGGCTTTTATATTATTATTAACTTTATTTTATTTCATTTCAGCGCATCATTAGTTCTACGTCGGGATGGGAGTTTCTCATGGTTTGGTCCAGTTTCTGAAGGACTTTTTGATCTGAATAGCTTCCGTGCCTATAAAATTGTGAAAACACCTTTGAAACAGACAGCCTCTGTTACCGGAAATGCTGTCGAACATACATCTTTGTGTATTTTATTTAATAGTGGTCATAATTCAAGTCATGACCGTTACATATGCTGTGAGGTAAAGTACTTGACAAACCTACATAATTGGTGGAATCAGAATGTTGCATTCAATTTTTAATTACACTTCTTAGACGGCATTAATCTATACACCTTCCAATTTTCTTACAAATCTCTATGCTCTCATTTTTCTGCTTAATCAAGTAGAATTTTCTTTGTTACAAAAAAAATTAACATGACCCAGTTAGTTAGAGCAGAAATACAACCAATAGCCTTTGGATTCCTTAGGGTCTTTATGATTGGTGTTTAGTGATACAAAGGTTATGTGATGTCAGTGATTATACATTGACCAAAAATATAGAAATTATTTCATATGGAATTTCATGTCAATAAACAGGTCAAATTAACTGCTGGGTATAAAATTCCTATTCGATAATATAAGATAACCTATGTTAACAAATGCAACTTTAATGAATCACAGAAGAAGGGGTCCACAATGAGAACGAGATTGTTTGTGAAGGGTTACTGGAAGCCATGTAACTTAAAAGATAAATTCTATTCTAGAGAATTTTGCAAGGAATTTCAAGTCATTTAAATACAAATGAAGTGTGTGCCTTCACAGTTAACCCAGCAAGTTCTGAAGTCCGTTTTTGGCTAAACAAATCTCTTTAACCATTGTTATTCCCGAGAATAACAGTTTTTGTATTTATTGTTTTCATATTAACAGGTTTCGAAATAGTCTCGTATATTGTTACCCCAAGTTCTTTTCAGAATTGCATCAGAAAAAACAATTCTATTCTCATTATTTATCTATTGGATATTATTGGGTCAATGTTGTAAAATTTTTGTCAGTTTTTATGTTTTATATGTGTGAAATTTGATAGTGTGAATTTAATGAGTTGATTAATTATTGTTGCATATTTTTTCAGGTTACTGTGAAATTTGGGAATTGTTTGGTGATTCAGTTTCCAGGACTCTGCCTTATGCACTTTAGAAGGGTTTCAGAAGAGGTTGAAAATAATAAGAATGGTGAAGTTGATAGCATTGGATCAGAGCTGCATAATCTTTCTCTGTGTAAACCGGACTATCACTCATTAGATAAAGTGAGCAATAAATGTTCTGGTGCTGATTCCTGCAACATTGGACAAGCTAATGATTGCTCACATTTAAGGTGTCTGAAAGTTGCTGATACTTGTGTAGAAACTATGGCAGATGGAGTTGATAATTTTGAAGGTGGTTTTCATTGTGATATACAGCAGATGCCATTGGATGTTTCTTCTCTTAAGGAGCCCATCGAACACAAAGACATTTCTTTACCAGGAGTGGACTTGCTTGCCTTGTCTTCAGTTGCCCGAGCTGTCAAGACGAAAACAAAAGCCACTTCAAGCCATTGCTTCAAGAGTGAACTTTTAACTGAATTAGACTCTGATACACCTGAAGTACGGTTGGAAGCCTCCAGTAATATTTCTTGCCCATCGAATTCTCGTCAAGCTCAGTATATATCCTCCACTGATGATCTAGGCTGTGATGGCAACCACTCTCTATTTCTGGAGACCTCCAATGATATTGAGGGTGTGTTTTCCCACTCCCACTTTAGTATTGAAACTTCAAACAGCAAGAAAGAGGAGGAATCTGTTCAAAGTATGTTGGAAGCTGACAGAGCAAGCAATGACTCTTGTCACTTGATTGAGTGTGGCTTAGATGAAAGTGATTCTTCATCTGTTGACTCTTCTTCATCTGATACTCAGCTTTTGTCTCATATATGCCAAGATCCTTCATTTTCCTTGCTTAGAGCTCTCCAAGAAGGTTACTTTTCTGATCTAATTCTTACTGCTGAAAATGGAGTGAAAGTAAGTATGTTTTGTTATGTTACCTTTGCAATTTTCTGCTTAAAAGGGACTCTTGTGTTTGTTTTCTTTATTCTTTTTGTTTATTAATCCTTCATAGCCTTATTAATTAGAATTACAACATACATCCAATTAACAAAATCATAACATTAATAATGGAGAAAATATTCATAATTAGGATATCATGGAAAAGAAAATGAATCATTGTGCCATTTACTGAATTTACATTTGTTGCTTAATGTTTATTATGTTTGAAGAGAACATTAACTAGACAAGTAGAGTAATACATATTGTCCAAACAGTTATTGTTCATGTACTTTTTATATTATACTTACCTAAAAGAGATAATAGAAATTAAACCTGCAATTAAGTGTTACAGGAAAAATTAAATTATCAATTTACGTGTGGAATAATGTGGTTCTTTTATACAGTAGTAGCAATAGTAGCTAAGGGCAAAGAAAATGTCATATTGTTATGCAGGTTATGTAAGCTGAGGATAACAAAAATAAATGAGAGAAAGGGAAGGAACACATGTAGCCACCCTTTAACAGCAGCATCCCCTGTGCACAGCTTCCCCACTTCTCCTAGTTAGTTGGACTATCTCCCATCCTTTCACAAGCTTTTGACTCATGCAATTGGGTACCAGTTGATGTCTGTCAGCAAGAATTGAATAGCCATTCCTTATTTTCAGTTTGAAGTTTTGGAAACATCACATATGGATGGAAATATGTTATTTGTGAATTTTAGAAAGAAAAACTTAATTAATGACTCAAGATTAAAACAAACTATATATTTATTCCAAGAAAAAATTAAAATTGACGCAATCTGTTTTAACGTAACGACGTCATCATCAGGTGTGAGGAGGACAGGAAGCAGAGGGTAATAGCGCATGAATGAGTGAAGAGGTGAAGAGGAAAAGGTGCTCATTAACAATAAGGGGTTCAACTGTTTATCTTTACATATCTCGTGTCGTTCAAGGAAGTCAAGTGTTTTGCCTTTTCTTTCATCACTCCACTCATTCACATGCTCCTACCCTTCACCACTCACAAACAAACAAATTACTAGTACCCATTCCTCCCTTCCTTAAATTTGAAAATTATCTACTATGAGTAGATTATTTAAAAATTTTATTCTGAGCCACAGTTATTCATGCTGCTTAAAATTCTCTTTCTATTAGAATTCCAGCAACCAACCTTGGAAAATCACTGAAGGGAAATTGTATGTCCACTTTTCATGAATTTTTTAGATTTTTATCAATCACGTGCCCTAATTTAGTCACCAGCTTGCTAACCTAAGAATTTTTTCTGCTATAACAATTTTCTGATGATTATGTAAAAGTCTTATTGGTTGTATCAGAATCAGTCAATAAAGACTGTTAATTATTAATAATTTAGCAGGAATTGAAAGGTTTTTTGTTTTTGCCTTTTAAATGTGACAATGGCTCTATTAGGCCTGGTGATACTTTGAGTGAAAACACATTACATAATAAAAACAGGTTCCACTAAGGAATTTTATTCTTATTATTCATCAAAACTTTAGATTCTTTGCAAAAAAATGATTAATTTGTCATATTATGCTTCATAGTCTTCATAATTTGCAGTTTATGATGCCTCATTGCCATGATTCTTAACTTTTTATTTTTAGATTTTTTCATATTTCTTAGGTGATTTGAAGCTTTTCTTTCATTTCTTTGTTTCCATTTGTGGTAGAAGTTTTGCATGCAGTTTGTGAGTACAGTGGTACCTTGACTTATAGACTCACAATTCATTCCAGTACACATTATTGGAACAGTTTGTATCTCGAGTCTCAGCTTTCCATGATATCTGCAAAAAATAAATTGTTGAAAATTTTGCATGCAGAACAGTTCATAAGTTGAGGTATCACTGTGTATAACTTGGCTATTATTGCATGAGTTGTAGTTAAATAGTTTTTACTCAGTTATTTCTAACCTATTTAGAAGACTTAACCTTACAAGTGGTACATTTTTATGCAATTTTTTGGATTCTGAAGTATATTGCATGTGTTGATTTTAATTTGGGAGGTGAATCCTCATTCAGTATTCCTTTATCTCCCCTACGTTCTAAGACCACCCTTGTCAATCATATTTGTCTTTATAGAAGTATCTTTGACCTTAAGATTTCTCTCAGATAATATTAATGTTGAGTGACATTTATACAGTGAACTGATTATTGATATCAATTATCCAGAATGATAATGGGAAAAAGATGCATGGGCAATCAGAAAACATCCAATCTTTCATTTTTATTTATTATATTGCTCATAATTTATATAAATAAACAATCTATTATTATTTGCTTCCTTAATCTGTTGTATTTGGTTTTTTTTCTGGACTTATTAAAAGTGTTTTGCCATAGATCTTTTTAGTAGTGATAATGTCAATGTAAATATATTCACACTCCGTAAAAAAGGTCTTACTTAAATCCTACTTGGATTAGAACTCAAAAATAATTTCTTGCCTTTGTGTTTAAAAATTTCAAGAAGGCTGTGGTAAGTGTCAACAACGAGTAAAAACCACTTCTTTTGTGACTAATTTACACTAATTACATTAAACCACTAATTTTGATGTTTACCAAAACTCTTAATTATGATATTTAACAAAATATTATTTCTTGCCAATTTGGGAATTTTTTTATAAAGTTGTGCTCCTGTAAAAGGACACCTTAGTTTTGGTTAAGTGTTAATTGGGCCATAAGATCCAAAAAGTGAAATAACTGTGTATATTGGTGACTAGTTTTGTCTACTTGTTTGTCAGTATGCCTATGAATAGAAAAAATAGTCACCAAAAATATTTCTGTGGAAATACAAGGTTGTTACACTTTGTGGATATAACACCTTTCCCTGAAGTTGAGCTTTATGGTATAAAATTAAATTTGAAGGGCCTAAAAAGTTTTTATTTTCATTAAATAAGTAGATGTTTTCTTCATTTTTTTATAATTAATTTTGTAGAATTTATTTTGGTATTTTTTTCATTGCTTATCACATTTTTTATTTCATATCTGTACTGTTTTGGTGATTTTGAAATAAAGAAACCTTAGCAGCAGTCATCATCAAATATTGTGTTTAATTTTTAGCCACTGCTTAATACTCCCATTTCCTGCACATGTTTCATTGTATTCTAGAATTATTTTCATGTTTACAGAGCATTTGTAGGCTTTAGCATTTATTATTTTTTTTGAATATGTATCTTAAAATAAATATCATTAATTTGAAAGGATCAGCTACACCAATGATCAGAGTATTAGTATATCTCCGTTGTTATTAAGTATTAGAAAGGTTATAACCCTAGCCTATTTATCAGAACATACTATCTTTGATGATGCAAATGTGAATCACTGGTTGGTGTATTCTGGATAAATTTAGACTACAATCTTGTTCAAATTGAAAGTTGCTTGCATAATGCAAGCTTTATAATAATAGATTTTTCCAACTCTCGTTTTGCACAGGTTTCATTTCAGGCAGTTCTGAAAATCGAATTCCGATGTTTACGTGCCCTAGCATTGAACCACGTAACGCATAACATGAGGGAAGAAAATAATCTAAAATAGTCACTTTGTAACAAACACTTTTTATGTACCAGGTAATATCTAATTAACACAATGGGAAATATTGCATAAAAATGTATCGAAAAGCTGCCCTATGTATTTTGAATGGGTGAAATTTGAACCGTCCTAGCATACAACCCAGGATTTATGTTAGATATCTGGTCACTATTATGTTATTATTTATCCTTAAGGTTCTAAGGATAATATTATATCAGGAAGTAGCTAAATATAGGATTTGAGTCTCCTGTAGATTTTATATGGAGGAATATTTAACCTGCTCTGGCATCAAACTATGGACTAACATGGAAGCGGTAAACCTTGAGTACGAGATATAGTCAAGAATGTTATTCACATGCCAAATTACCTGCTATCTGGCTTCTTGGAAGATGACCCAAAGAAGTTATAAAGCAGCCAAGTGTAAATTGAATAGACGAAATTTGAAGTCCTAGCATCAAACCCAGGGTAATTTAGGAGATGTGTCAGAAAAATATATCTCAGAATGCAGAAATTCTGTAGAACATAATCTTTTCCAGCTACCATAGCATCGGAGAAGCTTATTGATTAGGTTAGGTGTTAATTCACCTCCGGCCATATGCCACTGATTGCTTGCATCGGCTTACAAATCTAAATCTATTGGGTTTCTATTCTATTGATTCTGTCTATTCTATAGATTAGGTATGGTATTAATACGCTACTATATTTGTAGTAGATGGCCATACAAATTACGGTTTAGATGCTCCTCTAATAACTAACATTCAGGTATCAAGGCAAAATTGTATCAGGAAGTAGTTGAAAATATTATCCGAGTTTCCTGCACATTTCTTATGAAGTAAATATTAATGTGCCTTAGCATCAAACCAAGGATCAATTAAGAAGTTCTTAAGCTTGAATATGAACTAATTAATCATTAATTAACTATAATCCTATTCATTTTCTGAATTTTAGCAATTTGGCTTTTTGGAAAATGCCCCGAAAATAATTTTAAAAAGCCAACCTATCTATGGGTAGATCTTATGGGTGTAATTTTATCCATCCTAGCATCGAACCATGGATATTTTTGGTAGAAGTCCATTCTTATTACAGTTTAGAAGCTCCTCCAGTAAATATCCCTCAGGAATGATGGTAAAACTGTATCGGGAGAACCTCAAAATAGATTTCAAATTTCCTGTACTTTGTATGAAGGAATATTTAATCTGCCCTGTCATCAAACCAAGGATCAATTTTGAAGTTTAAAACTCTTTAACCATACAAATTTTGAAAACCTATGTCCAAACCTAATGATAATAAATAGAAGTTAATTTTCTTATTTATGGTACCCAAATTTATAAATTAATTTACTGTGTTAGGCTTAACAGCAGATCTCAAAGTAAAACCACAAAAAAGTATATCATTCTGCTTCAGTCATTAGACACGTTTTAACTAATTTTCTTCAGTCACTCTCAGTTCTGAGTATCTTCTTTCACCTTATTGTAGCCATACCATTTGTACGCAATCAAGCTTTCCTAACCTTCTTCTGACCCTTCCTCACTTTCCTTCAAATTTTTTCCTCAATGATTCTCCTTAGTTAAATATGTTGGCATAATATATGTCCCTGACTAGATTTTTCTTATTTCTTTCTCATATCTTTCAGCAGCTTTTTCTCCTCCCCTATATTCATAAGAATATCTTCATTTTGTAATTTATTAGTCCACTTCACCCTCAGCATTTTCTCTACAACTGTAGAGCAAATGCTCCTAGTATGTACTTTTCATCTTTCTTTCACTACCATAAATTTTCACTGCCAAAAACACCTCACTCCAAACAAAGCATTTACTATATCTCTTCCTTAGGAATTTTTCTTTCTGTCAAAAGTTCTTTCACCGTATCAAAAGTTTTTCTACCTATAGATCTTCTTTTGTATTTCCTCAGTGCAACTAGGATAGCCATGTGGGTAATGTGTTGAACCTTGGTGAAAGCTGTCCTGGGTTTGATTCCTGGTGGGGGCTTACGTGCAAAATGACCTTAGCTTTCAAAGCATTTCTAAAATTACTTCTATTATTCCATCATACCCTGAAGTTCCTCTTTAAAATTTGCAAGCACTGCTTGATTGTCGGCTTATTTCACATTATTTATTCTTTCACCTTCTGCTTTCCATACTTTGTCAAATATTGTTGATATCAGCCAACATCCTTGTCTGACTCTCTTTCCAACACCTATCTCTCCTGTCTCATCATTTCCTACGCTTACCACAACTTTCTGTTTCTAATAAAATACTTTTATTAGTCTTCTATACACCCTTACTATAATGACCTTAGTTGTTGAAGCACTTCTAACAAAACTACAAACTACCATTAATTTTCAAAATTCTCCTCAATATACTTCAAATGCCTTCTCCCATCCAACAGAACTCATTATGTTTAACATCCAACATGCCTTCACTTATCTTTTGACATCCAGTTGCATCTCAAGTTCCTTGGTGCTTTCTAAATACTGAATGATTTTATACCACATTTTCATCAAGTTTCCATTCTATCTTCCACAGTGTGATCCTTGTTATAGCTTTTGTGAAATTACAAATGAAAATGATTGTCTGATAATCTTTACAATCTTTTCCATTAAACTTCTTTGTTAAGGGAACTAAAATTGTGTTGGGTAAATCTCATGGCTAATGGCCTGTTATCTTGAACAGATAAGTCAATCTAGATATTGAATTGGATCCTAATGCTTTTGATCCCTCATACTATTCTGTTACAAGTTAATGCTTTCTTTTCCCTGAGATCGGGAATTGCCATCTCATTTACAAATTTTAATATTTTTGGTCCTCATATCTTCATCACATTCATCTTCCACCACCACCCTTGCATAATAAGTCTGTTAATAATATAATTCCTCAATGTACACCACCCAAACTTCCTTGTTTTCTTCCATGCACAACCTCATCTTTCTTCCTTTATTTAACATTCCCTGTTTCCTTATTTTCTTTTATCCTATCCTTGACAGGAACTTAACAATTTTGTATATTTCCTTGTTTTTCCAGTTCATCTAATTCCTCACATTGTTTCTGGATCTATCTCTCTGATCACAAAGTTGATTGATTTAATTTGTGATCTACAATCATTACTTAAATCAATAAAATCAATAATTGAATTGAAACTTGGCAATCACACTGGTTTCAGTGTGTCCACATCATATTTGTCAGTGAGGTGTTTAGGAAGAGCTAATCTTTCTGAATACTTCATACCGGAAGATGACATGAAAATGTCCAATTCAATTGTATCAATTATTATTCTGCAGAATTAAGACAAAGTTATTTTATCAACCATTCTGCTATTATATCTTTATTCTGCCTTAAAATATCAAGTTTATTTTAGACCAATGTACCATATTTATCTCAAGAACCTTCATTCTTTAGCTTCAAAGTGCCCCTCTTCTGATTTCCAATATTCTCCAGCCATGCTCATACATCTGCTGCAAGTAAGTTATGGTGTGTGTCAGTCTCTGCTCCTGGGAAGGTTTTGGCCATCTTAAAACTGTTTTTGAATCTTTGGTTTATTAGAATAAAATCTATTTGATCACTCAGTCTATCCTCAGGAGCCTTCCAGGTATATAGCCTTTGCAGGTGATTACTAGACAAATTACAATTGATTACAAATTTTCTTTTTGAATAGCAGTAAAATATTCTTTTCATATCATATGTTCTGTAATAATCTACCTTTAGTCATTATTTGAGAATTTTTTAAGTGTACTCATGAAATTTTGTTTTTATTTAGTATTTTTCAAGCAGATAGATTATCACCTTTTTTAAATATTTTATNCCAGCATTTCCTTTGATTGTGACTCTTAATTTTTTTAATAAGGAAATGAGTTTCTTGAAAATCTAAATGAAAGAAAGCTTAGACACAATCTATTTTGAAGCATCAGAACTTACCAAAAATAAAAATTAGACTTCAAAAAACTTCAAACGATAAATTGATCTTGAGACTGAAGTATTTACTTCAATTCTGATTTATGAGCTTTTATAATTCTATTATATGTACATAATAAATGCTCCAAGAATTCTTTTTTTTAAGATTCAAGGCTTGAGAATGTTCAAAAATTATAACAACTGAGAAGGCTGCTTAAATTGCTTCCACTTAGACTCTAAGGCAAGTCTAAAGAGTTAAAGGTACAGACACGAGATTCATGATTCTTAAGTTGTCATACTAATCAGTACTTAATCAAGGTTATATCAGTGCCATTTCAATGAATAGGCCAGCTGGTCACTTTCTAGGGGCCCCATGAGCATAGAAACCCCATGTTAATCTGTGAATGTCTAGTGAATTGCATTAATGAAAAGACAACTGATGTTTAAATTAATTCTATGTAATGTAGAAACCAAAACTATACTTCCTTTTTTCAGATTATAAACTATTTTTACATGAATGCAAGTGGTTTTCATTAGGGCCCATAAATCTGTTAAGATGGCTCCAGCTATAGTAATTTATGGAAAATACAGAAACACTGTATAATCAAATATTTCAAAACTAGACATCAGAAATCTCTATTTTCTGCTCTAAAAATTATATGTTATATAATCAAGGCACTTAATCTTATAGGTGCACCTGTAACATTTAAATGCAGGATGTGAATTTTTAACATATTCTGGTACTATTTGATTGAAGTCTAACGTAATAAACTAAAAACAGATTGAAAATTTAACTTAATAAACAGAACTGTTTAAATACCACACAGAGCAATAAAGCTATGCACACCATGCAATTAAAATTCCATAGCTTTAATGAAGTCCTATAATACTCTGATTACTTACAGTTCATACAATTAATAATATATACATCATTTACAAGAGAAAAAGATACTTGAAATAAATTCTTCTTTAAAAGAAGTGACTACATTATTATATTTGCATGATTTCCAATGAGTTAATTGTCTCCTAGTAAATATCTTTTGGCACATTTTAATGTGGTATACTGGTTTTACATAGCTGCCAAATATGAGGATGACATTTAATATTGTAGTTGATATATATGTTAAGAAATTTGAAACTATAAACAGTAGCTTAATTATCAGATTCTGGTGGATATTTGTTTTCTAGCAGAAGTAGAAAAGGAACTATGATTCATCATCTTTTACTGTTTATATTATAATCATAAAATGGTATATGTATGATTTATCAGTATAAAATATATTGTTTTTACTTCGACTGTTTGCTTCAGTTTTAACATTAGGTTTTATTATTTCATATTGTAATTTTCTGACCTATTTCTTCATCTCAAATTCTTATAAAATCATATCTATTTCAAAAAAGTTTACATTCTTAAGGTGAGTGATTTCTCTATGGTTGACCCTGTGATATTATTTATCTAATTTTTAATGGTTTGATTTCAAGATTAAGGAAATGAGATAAGATTTTTGAAAAATGGAAAATCTGTTTTTGAATGTAAATAGAGCACTGCTGATATGAGATGCCAATTCATGGGCAATTTAATTTCATTGCTGCTGAAAGATTGTTTAATGATAACAAATGGGAGATCCATCTTAAGGAAATTAAAATAATTTGTCAAATTTGACATTGTAAATGGTTTATTAACATTCTAATGCAATACTAGTGATAAACATTCAATAAATGTCAGAAAATTTGTCGTTTTTCATGTTATTTTGAAATTAATTATTGCATTCAGTTTGGTATAGTTGAGTTCTCCTAATTTACAAGCACATATTAGGTATGCTGAACAGGTTAAACATCTTTATTGACATTTATTAATATTGATTTTATTGTAAGAATAAATAATATAATGCGTAACTAATTTCTTTTTTGGAATTCTAGTTTGAGGTCCATTCCATCATATTGGCATTGAGCTTTCCTAGAATAATTTGGGAAGATGGTGATGGTGATTATAACCAAAAGAAAAATCGAAGAGAGTCCAAATCAAATGAAGATTCTTCAAAAGTATTTACATTTCCAGAATGCATAAGTAAATCAGCCTGTAATTCAAGCAAAGATAAATGCTTGAGAAGGAAAGAGGTTTGCTCACGAAACAGCTTGCCAAAATGTACAGCATGCACTCATCCTATGGGAAGGATATGTTCACAGTCACTTGGAAATAAAGGCAGCATGCAGTCCAATGCTACTGTTAATCAAGGTTTGTTATCCATCATTTCAAACTGCATTTTGTGGCATTCCATAGCAAATGGCTATATAGTACATCTACATAAGTACCCTGCAAGCCGCCTTCCGGCGTGTGGCAGGGGGAGTAGTAGTTTTATGGTTGGAGTGTATTTGTATTATGCATTACTTCATTTACTAAGTTTTGTTATCATTTGGTCTGCCTAGCAACATGTAACATCTTAGATGGCTTTAATTTTCTAGATGGTTATCTATAAATCAATTTTATAATATTTTCTATTTATCAAGGATGTAGGAAAATATATGTTAACTATGTTTAATTTTAGAATAAGAACATTATAGATATATAACTATATAAGAATA
>KZ308426.1:281546-350270 GCA_000376725.2 Ladona fulva | reverse complement strand
CGAATGTGAATGGTGGAGGTGATGAAGGATATGAAATTTCTCTATGGTGTCTAAATTGAAGCCTTTTGCAGAAGAATGAAGGATTGTAGGAGTGAAATTAGAAGAATGATTGTTTTCAAGGAGATGACGGGCAAAGTGGGATCTTGAGGGGGCTCTGTTCAGTAGAGCTCTATGATGTTCTTTACATCTTACTTTAATATTTCGGCGACTTTGTCCAACGTAAATACTGCCACACTCATTACAGTGGATCCTGTATATTCCCGGTTTAAGTGAAGGGTCTATTCTGTCCTTCCCATTGCATAATAGGGATTTTAAATTTTTGTTGTTTGAGAAAGCTATGCGGAAATCTGACATCGGGAAGGCATGTATGTCATATCATTACATTTTCTTGAAAACTCTTTAATTCACCATGAGTATTACTTAGGGGATTCTAAATTACAAAGATCTGATATAGTGAAAGACCTTGGTATCTGAATGGATTGTATGCTTATTTATGGACCATCACATTGAAAAATTGTTAATAAGGCTTCCAAAAACTAAGACTCTGTAATTAAGAGTGGCTAAATGTTTTTTTAATACAATAGATTTTAAGAATCTTTTGAAAGAGGGTAGATTGTAGAAGAAAAAGGCTATCTTGTTTGGAAGCTCATTATCAGCTGTCACTATTCTAGCAATAGGTTTGTGGTACTTATAATTAGTTTTATAAAGTTCTCTGTGAAACAATTGTTTGTTTGGTATGTTGTAAACAGTTTTGGAGAAAGTTACTAATTCTAATAACTCATAGTAAGATAAATGGCCATTTAGTAATTTATATAAAAATAAGGGATCTGAGTGCAACCGTCTAGAAGATAATGTCATCAGACCTAGTACCTGACATCATAGATAACGCAGAAGGAAATATCACTTGTATGATAAACACCACCTTTCTTAATTAAATTCTGATAAATTTACTCTGTACCTGTTCAATATAATATGAGTGACATTTATAATGTGGTGACCATACAACTGAACAGTATTCAATTATTGGTAAGACTAGAGTGAGGAATAAAGTTTTAAGGTATAGATATCAATATCATTGGTTACCCTTGAAATAAATCCTAACATATATTGAGCTTTCTTGACTACATAATCAATGTGATCATCAAAATTTAAACTTTGATAAAATAAAACCCCCAAATCCTTAAGTGAAGATTAAAAGGCCTGTTATATGGTTACAAGGCCAGTTGCTGTCTTCAGACCATACAGGGAAAAAGCAAAACAGCTGTTAAACTACATTTTATTACATTTACATGAATGTGAACTACTTAATTTAATTTCTTTTTCACAATTCCTCTAGCTATTTCATTCACAAATTTACCTGTAGTATTTGATTTTTCAAAATATCAAGGAGAATTATGATCAGAGGGTGAAGAGTGAAAGATGTTTTTTATTATTTTAAGATGTGCAAGATAGAGTAGTAGAGCAAGAATTCTGGTTACATTATGAAATATAAGTTGGTAATTAAGTTCTTCTAAATGCTTAAAAATATATGGACTGATTCAATGAATTTACCCAAAGAATTAATCTGTGAAAATAAAGTAAGAATTTGTTTAGATTTTGATTTGCTTCAACATCCCTCAATAACTTAATGTAATCTGATCTTTTTACCAATAGGAGTTAGAGTAAAAAAACACTCTGAAAGAAAGGAAGATTTGCCCAAGGTGAGGCTGCCACGGCTACCTGAGGCTGTACTTCAAGCATTGCTGCATTATGCATATTCAGAGAGTCTCCCAGAGAATCTTGCCCCAGAAACTGCTCAGCTTTGCCTTCAGCTCCTCTCTCCTCCCTGTGTTGTAGCACCTCATACTGCTGTTTTCAGGAATTTATGCTCAGCATATTTGAGGAATACAGCCTTGAGACAAGGTGAATTCTCTTGATTTCTTGTTTCCCACATGCTCCTTTGTTTCTGCTGTCTGATTCTTTTCTAGACAAATGATATTTTTTGTTTGAATTTTGGTGCAGGATGAAGAAAAATGTATCTTTCATTTACTCTTGTCTTAGTCTTCTTCATGGCCTTGGTAATATGAAAGCTGAATGATGGCATTGATTAAGGTTTCTCTGTATTGAATGAAACATTGAATTCTTAGGTTCTCTGTGATGCAACTTTGGCTTATGTTTCACGTATGAATACATTGACTTTTTCATTCTTATAATTTTGAATCAGTGAGGAAAACAAAGAGAACTTTTCTTATCCCTCTACATGTCTAGTAAGCTTCATTCCCTCTCCAAAGTGTTAGGTAGCTAATAGTTAATCCAACCAGCCTTCAGGTTGATGACTTTACCTATAGACATGCATCCTTGTATGAAGCATAATTCTTTCTATCTATAATTTTTAGCCAAAATAGGTAATGTTAGGGGCTTTACTTTATTAAATAAATACCGTGTATGCCAAAATAAAGTTGCATGTATGTACATATGTTTGGGTATTCTAGAAGCTGAGATGCATTTTTTGAGCTTCAAAGAATAGGGTGCATCTTAGATTTATAAAATCCATTATAATAGAGCAGATATTGCAAAGTAAAGTTACTTCAACCATAACATTTAAATCTATAATTTAGTTTTCCCTTTTCCAGGTAATATCCTTCTCATGAACAATCATTAAGCCAGTACAGATGTTTTAGACATGTACCTAAGGAATTATCATAAATCTTACAATCTCATTATAATATTTTTCCCCATGCATGGCATCCAAAAATTGGAATTGTCTTAGGTTCAAGAATATATTGTATTCATAATTAAATGTAACCACTTGTGGATATCTGGTATATGGGTTTTAAATCAAAATTTTTCCTTCCAATTCTGATAAAATATTATTTTTGTGATACTTAATCTTTTTGTGGTACTTAATCTTTTGGTGGTCATTACATTACAGATTCTAACTTTGGATGGCTCTATAATTTTTCATTTTTCAAATCTTTTTGTCTGCCAAAATCTCAGATTGTATTAGTATTGTTAAAAGTGCTTTGACGATCATTTCACATGTACAGGCTTCCACCTAGAATCTTACCCAGGACCTCTTACACCAAAGGTGAATGAACTACTCACTTGGATTTCTGGTAGCCCAATAAGGATCTCATATTACCTGATCGCTGCAGTTGCCCATTTTAATTCTGTGATTTATTTTGATATCTATTTTTACTTAATTTGGTTACTTTCTTATCTTGCAGTTAATTCTATGCCATTCCTTTCTCCCTCACATGCTTCATTCTATTATAAAAAATATGACCACATTTACTATCTGCTTGGTTTCAAAGAGAGCTTAACTTAATTTTGCATTTTCTCCTTCAGCTCTTAGATGAAGTTTATGAATTTATTTCCCTCCAATAGTTGTTTCTCTGATTATATNNNGGTAATTTGACGGAACCTGGGAAAGAAAATCAGTCAAAATAAAATATAGCCATTTGAAAACATTAATTTTATATTTTATGTAAAAATATCAGTTTTGGGAACCAGTAAAGAATGATTCATACTGTGATTATGAGTGCATTTTCATTATTTTTAACTTATGATATTTTGTTTCAATATCAAAAGAAAATACATATTTCTAATTTGTCATTCCATTTCCTTTACAAATCTTCTCAGTATGTCTATGATAATTTTCTGTTTCAATCACTAGACGTTATCTCTTTGACATCTGAGATTCATGGGTGCTTAACCAAAATGGAGGAGCACCTTACGATGGGGGATTGCCAAGGTATGATGAGTTCTGAAGAAGAGGAAGAAGAAGATGATATTGGAAGAAGGGTTGACAGTGCCAGAATACCAGCATCGAGAGATAAAAATTTACCACAGTTGACCCCCAGCAGATTATGTACAGCATTGAAACAGGCTGCAAGAGAAGCTGCCACTGGTATAATAATTTATTTTATACTATCTCAACTTAGAAACTCGATACTTATTATATTATAAATTTACTCTTAATTATGAGTGAATGGAATATTTCATTAGGTTTCCATTACATCTAATGACTTAAGATTAAAAGAATTCTTGTGTTAAATTTAAATAAGCTAAGATATCAAATATACTTTGTTGATTATGTTCTCTTCTTCCCCATGTTGACTGTGTATGGACACACTTTTGCTTAAATGTTTTCATGAATATTTTTGTGATCATCAGCAGTAAGATCATGGTTAAGCCCAGCAGATATCAATATTGATGGCATCTGTAGTTAAATAAATAGGTTTTTATGAATAAAACAAGAACAAAAATGAATGNTTCATTATTACAATATTTATATAACTATAAGCACTATACTTGCCTACAATATTTATATTACTACGTACTGATTTCCAAAAACTTGTTATTAGTAAGTAGATATTTGTTTGTGTGGCTTATCTTTGGAGTCTGATTTTTGCAGACCTTTAGAAAATATTTTCAGTCAATTCTTTAGCAATATGTGCATCATACTGATTATTATGAATTTTCTTAAAATGAAATTTAGTAAATTATATATAATATTATATAACACACAGAGATATATATATGTGTGTGTGTGTGTAGTATAATTAACTTAGGAAAAAACCATCAACTGTATGTGTAAATTTCAATACATCTTGATTGAGGTATCAAAAAAGTTTCTTTAGGATAAACAGTAATATCTACAACTGGATATTTCCTCTTACTCAACTGAAAACTCTGTTAAATGTTCAGAAATAAAATTTATGCTCTTCTGGCATGAAATTCATTTGTGATATTACACTGCAGTTTGCCATCCTTTGAAAGTCATTTTATGACCTCTAATTTTCCTTAACAGCTATAGTCTTGGCTTTAGAACTTTGCCAAGTTTATGCAAAGAACCACTGTCATTTGGGCAAAAGGGAAATCAAAGAGATGGCTCAGTTTGCTGCATCTCGATTGGCACCTTTGGCATCGCAATTGGATGCTGTCCTCTCAGCCCTCTTGCGTTCCATCCCTCCTGCCTCATCACCTGTCTTAACTGGAGCTGCACATTCTCCTCCTCACCAACACAACAGAATCCAACGGCCCCATGGAGAAGGAACCACTCTCAGAGATAGACTCGCTTCTCATCTTGTATCTGAGGTGAACATCAAACACACATCTGCAATTTCCACATCCAGATACTGTAGTACCTTGGCTTACGAACTGCTCAACATACAAACTTTTTTATACTTCATTATGACCTCAAGATACGAACTTAATTTCAACATACATACCATGAACCGTGCTTTTATAATCCAGAGTACTGTAGTATGTATGGGCCATGGCATGCAGATAACAGCACAATAAACCTCTCCTTGGTGCTACTTTTTGCCTAATTTGACAGAATTTAGAACAATTTACACAAATTTGAGAAAATTTACATGTGTTGTCTTAATCTCCCCTTGTTATACTAGAAAACTAAAGAAAGATTGTGTTTCCTATGAGATTTTTTTTATAAAAATGAAAAAGCTATGAAGATAACTCTTGCTGTACTTAGGAATCATAATTTAAATATTCTTTTTAACAATGTAAAATTAAAAATCTGATGACTAAAATAATTGTATTATTGTATACAAACGTTTCAAAATTTCTAAGACAGAACAGATTTTTTGATTTTATGTAAGATACAATGGAAAACTGGGTTTTGAGATACAAACATTTTTTTACTCTGTTCTGGAATGAATTAAGTTTGTAAGTCAAGGTACCACTGTATTAGTTCACTAAAATATGTGCAAATAATTTTTCAGGTCAGATTTTGTTTATTAGTCCCAATTTTTAACATCCCATTCTGTTTTGATATTTTAAAAGATAGCAATTTTTCTAAATAATGAGATATGTTTCATGAAAAATGTCATAAATCGTAAAATTGTTTTATTAGTTAAAGTATTTGAAAATAAAATCATTTTGCAATTTTAAAGAATATTACTGATTACTTGATGTTCATTATAAGAGACTATTTAATCTTGGATGTATCATGCATTTAGTATTCCATGAATGAATATTGCTGATATTTGGAATTATTTCTGTGATACATTCAGATGGAGAGTGCTCTTGAAGTTTTATCAAGTTTAGCCATTTCTCTGAAGGAAGATGTAGAGGAAATTCTTGAAGCCAGCAAAGAGAATGAGAATTCTATAAGTGAGGATCAATCTTCCATGTACAGTGATCAAGAAAACAGGAGTAATTTACTACAGGTAGGTTTTCTCATTATATATTTTGAATTGACATAATTAAAGATAGGATATTTTCACTGCTAATAACTAATACTGTTTTCCAGGAAGGATTCTTTCGATTTCGTCAACTACAAAGAAATATCATATATTATTGTTCATAGAAAACTTTTAGAACAGGTTCTTTAATTAATATTATATGAATATGGCCTAGTTGGAAATACATTTCATTTACTTTTTATGTTTTGTAAATTCACTTAACTATTCTGTTATGTAAAATATTTCAAATAAGAATTCCAGGTGCAGTTATTGTGTAAACTTTTACCCATCTAAATCCATCCCTATAATCCTTTGTTTTCACCACATGAGACGCTGGGAAAAAAGTTTTGGCTCATAAACTAAAATTGAACATATTTAACCACTGTCTTAATAATATTCAAAATAATTTACTCTGATTCATATACTGCAATCCATCCTTTCGTTGGCCTAGAGCTTGGAATATACTTATTATATAGTCATATCTCTGTGATCATAGTCTTATCTCTGTTGATTTTTGGATGCACTTTTCTTATTCTAATCACTTTTGCTTTGGTGCATTTTCTTACCTCTTTTGGTGAAAGCTTTTCCTTATTTTCTGTCAAGGATGTGATAAGTAAAGAGAACTTCTGATTACATTAAATTATCAATACAAATACAGTGTCTCCTAGAGATTTTTTGATAAAGTCATTGTTTGTTCGATCAAAATTATTTGATTTTTACCAGAATCTCAAAGATAACATCTATATATACTAAGATTATCTGCAAAATAAATAAGTAATATCAGTTATAACACATTTTAAATTCTGTTATAGGTCTATAAGGACTCAAGAATAGACATGCTTTGTTATATCTACCAAAGGATTTCATTCTATCTTTTCCATCTTTTGCAAAAGAAGTAAGTATGTTCACTATGTCTTCCTCCAGTAGAATGATGACACTTTGAGAATACCAATATTCATGCAGTAAGATTTATATTATGAATACCAGGTAATTTGACGGAACCTGGGAAAGAAAATCAGTCAAAATAAAATATAGCCATTTGAAAACATTAATTTTATATTTTATGTAAAAATATCAGTTTTGGGAACCAGTAAAGAATGATTCATACTGTGATTATGAGTGCATTTTCATTATTTTTAACTTATGATATTTTGTTTCAATCTGTAGAAATAGTTTGTACAAAATTGTTCAGTTCTAGGAATCCTGATTAAGATTCATTATTACAATATTTATATAACTATAAGCACTATACTTGCCTACAATATTTATATTACTACGTACTGATTTCCAAAAACTTGTTATTAGTAAGTAGATATTTGTTTGTGTGGCTTATCTTTGGAGTCTGATTTTTGCAGACCTTTAGAAAATATTTTCAGTCAATTCTTAAGCAATATGTGCAATATAATTGATGAATTCAGCCTTAACTGACAGTGGAGTGGAGTGGTCCATGAAGGTGAAGACGGCAGTAACAAATCTATTTCAACTAATTGTAGTTTTCATCTGACAACATATACAAAAAG
Organism: Ladona fulva; assembly: GCA_000376725.2. NCBI lineage: Eukaryota > Metazoa > Arthropoda > Insecta > Odonata > Libellulidae > Ladona > Ladona fulva. Next base: position 342,562 of record KZ308426.1, on the reverse strand, counting down.
TTTTGGTTAGATATAACTCTAACCTAAACCTATCCAACAATGTTTGTTATTGTGACCTTATGATAACTATAATCAGAAGAAGAATTTCTTTTTATAACTATAATTAGTTGAAACCAGTTGCTACTAAAAAGATTTATCTGTCTGTCTTACCTCTCTTTTTATGATTTTTACTGCATTATCAAAACAGATTTACTCTACGTGGTAGTTTGTGAATATCTATTTCTGCTTTACAATAGATTTACTTTTGCCTCAGTGTTAAACATCAAACATTAATCCAAATATCCTAATTTTCTACTAAATTTCATACATCATAGTTTTTGATGCAGAATATATGCAGATGTTAGAAATTTAGAAGTTAATTTTAAACTCATTATCATGTAAATCTCTATTTAATTTTTAGGGAGAGTTTTGGTGACCTTGGTATTGGAGGAAGGTTCCGGGTTATATGCCAAACCCTTGATCAGCTTTCTGAAGAACTTCCCATATTTCTTCTTCGTCTCCGAGATGCTTTAGCAACAATAGATGAACAACTAGCTCCTGAGCATCTTTCTCAGCCACTTGATGAATGGACAACAAAAATAGTAAGAGAGAAAGAATAGTATCAGAATAGATTTCCAGTTGAAATACAGGAATTATCCATAATTTTTCATTGGGTCTACCTACATTGACCAACCCGTACATGGCCGAAAATGTATGTACTTATCTGACCATATTTTACCAATGTCTTATTTAACTGATAGTTTCCTCAACTCCTCAGTTAATTTAAGTTGTCAAATATTTTTATGATTTTGAGTTAAGCATTTTTCTACCATTTACTTTCAAAATGCTATGCACAATGGTATCTATGTTTATTTGTGCTTTTGCTTCCATATCAATCACCTCTGTGAATTTGTTTTTGCTCTTCAGTCCTTACAGTGTTACTTTTTGTATTTTGGTTTGTTGTGCTCTTCATAAATCCTGTGTGCTGCAAAGCAGGTTTTTTTTTAATGTAGAACACTGCAAGTGATCATAGATTCATAATTTGCTTGATGCGGCATCTATGATCATTGTCATAGTTGCCTAATTAAGTATCATTTTAACCCTTAGTATCAATTTTAACCTAGCATATTATTTACCTAATTTATTTACTGTACTCTACTTTCCTGTACTTTGTAGGCAAGGGCTAGTGGTTTGTCTGACTAAGTAATTAGATGGTTTGTCTGAATAAGACATTTAGTCTGATGAACCACCAGCCCTTGCCTACATAGTCTCCCCAAATGTGTGGAGAAATGTACTGGTTAGATAGCTCAATGGTCAGAGAATTTTTCTGAAAAGCAGAAGAGCTGTGTTCGAGTTCCTGTTATGTCAGACTTTTTTCATATCTGATTCTCCTCGGGAAATTATTCCAAGTGTCTATGCATGGCATAGTGGTATAAGATTTGGGAGTATTTGGAGAATTATAGTGTAGCATTTCATAAGTAACCCTCCCAATAAACGTTCCTCATTTATTTAGAATCTAAGAATAATGAAATGTGCTCCCAAGAATGAATTTGATGCTACTTTTGATATTTCAACACCCTTATTTTTTAGTAATGCTACTAGTCAGTAGGAACTCTCAATGTAGTAATGAAGGGAATGTTTTATGTTTATGGATTTCAGATTTGGAAAAGAATGGGTGATATGTTGGAAAATAACAATTTTTAATGATTTTTGTGTCAGGTTAAGTCTTGATTAATTAGTGTCTGAGGTCATTTTTCCTTTCCTTAGGTGAATTTAAAAAGATTAGCCTCTCTTGTTCATCTTTCAAAGTATTACATCCAAGGATTAAAGTATATACTATATTTTTGGCATGATTGATTCTCTGGTGAACAATTATGATCATATAATAATTTTTAAATCTCTATATTTATTTCAGAGTGAGTTGTTAAGTCTTCTCTCAACACATAGATCCATTCTGCAACCATTGCTTCTCACAATGTCTGAGCTTGTTCAGAGAGAAACATTTCTGTCTTCCCTTCACCGATTGAAGCTGTTAAATTCTACTAGTGCAGAGGATGAATCAAGACGTCACCAAAGTGGTTCAATAGAATGTAATTCCTCAGAAAGTGAATCCACTTATGGAGTGAGTTTTATTTCTAACATTTTTTACTTTTTTAATCTTTTCAGCCCAATGGAACCCATCTAAATCCATCCCTATAATCCTTTGTTTTCACCACATGAGACGCTGGGAAAAAAGTTTTGGCTCATAAACTAAAATTGAACATATTTAACCACTGTCTTAATAATATTCAAAATAATTTACTCTGATTCATATACTGCAATCCATCCTTTCGTTGGCCTAGAGCTTGGAATATACTTATTATATAGTCATATCTCTGTGATCATAGTCTTATCTCTGTTGATTTTTGGATGCACTTTTCTTATTCTAATCACTTTTGCTTTGGTGCATTTTCTTACCTCTTTTGGTGAAAGCTTTTCCTTATTTTCTGTCAAGGATGTGATAAGTAAAGAGAACTTCTGATTACATTAAATTATCAATACAAATACAGTGTCTCCTAGAGATTTTTTGATAAAGTCATTGTTTGTTCGATCAAAATTATTTGATTTTTACCAGAATCTCAAAGATAACATCTATATATACTAAGATTATCTGCAAAATAAATAAGTAATATCAGTTATAACACATTTTAAATTCTGTTATAGGTCTATAAGGACTCAAGAATAGACATGCTTTGTTATATCTACCAAAGGATTTCATTCTATCTTTTCCATCTTTTGCAAAAGAAGTAAGTATGTTCACTATGTCTTCCTCCAGTAGAATGATGACACTTTGAGAATACCAATATTCATGCAGTAAGATTTATATTATGAATACCAGGTAATTTGACGGAACCTGGGAAAGAAAATCAGTCAAAATAAAATATAGCCATTTGAAAACATTAATTTTATATTTTATGTAAAAATATCAGTTTTGGGAACCAGTAAAGAATGATTCATACTGTGATTATGAGTGCATTTTCATTATTTTTAACTTATGATATTTTGTTTCAATCTGTAGAAATAGTTTGTACAAAATTGTTCAGTTCTAGGAATCCTGATTAAGATTCATTATTACAATATTTATATAACTATAAGCACTATANTTGTATCTGTCTGAGAAATACTTTTCTACAGTCAGTATATAATAATAATAACAACAACGACAATAATAATAATTTTATAATGCTATTTATTTAACATTCTGTTTATACATAGACTCAAATGGAAAGTAGAAAATATTTAGATAAAAACATATGGCATACTTTTACCTTATAATATATGTGAAATTTATGGATTTTTGTATCAACTATTTATGCCAATATGTCAGCAAGTTGACTACCAGTAAAAAATTATGGAAGAATCAACAATAAGGTCCTCCTGAGCTAGAAAGCTCATCAGAAGGTGCCTGATAGGAAAATGAGTAAAAGCAACTTCAATAGAATAAGTGTCTAAAACGACCACCACCAAGCACAGTAGTGCAAGTGTCAAGATTGACATTGATCATGGGAAAGCTCTTTTCATTTTGTTATTAGAATTTGCAGGTGCTAGAGGTGATGAAGAAGTCAGAGAACAATTATGTTTTTCATAAATTAGACCCCATCTGGTATATGAATGAAGTATATGTGACTCTGCTGACAACTATTATGTCAGTCAATAATAAGAAAGGTCTTGTAAAAGACTGCATTTCCTGAAGAATTCCTAAGATACATTGTTTAGTTTTATAAAGATGCTTATTATCTTGGTATTCATTACAATAAAGATTTTCTGGGATCCAACATTTTTGGAGGACATCTGTAATTATAGGGAGAGAAAATATCTCTAAATTTCAGCACATTGCTTTCTCCATATTTATGCCATATCTATTCATTACTATTTAATGTACTAGGAAATTAAGGGATAATATGGTTGATATTCCTTTTCTAATTCTTTTTAGATGTGAAAGATATAAGATATGTTATTTTTATTCTACTAAAATATAGATGAATTCACAGAGGATGTTATTCCATAGTATCTTCTCATAGTTTGATTCAGAAGTGTTGCTAATTGTAGGGAACCCCAATACAATTGATGCAAAAACTTAATATGAGATATAGGGGCCTCCTAAACAGAATACTAGTGTAGTCATAAAAGTAGTTTATTTTTATAGGTAAAACTTGAAAATGTGAGCAAATTAGGCAATTCTACTTGACCATGGGAATTAGCCACTTGTAAGATTTCTGTAAATATGATCTGCTTTTCTAAACATACCTCTTTCCACTAAATTTGCTTATTACTGTTCTTGTGCATGCTGCATTACTTATCATTACCATATGGTGAATACCATAAAATATGGTGAATCTCATTTTACAGCTTAGTCTAGTCACATCATTAGTTATGCCACCAAATGCAAGGAGAAGCCATCTCTCAAGAAGAGCATTGAAACTACTGCATACTGGAAAACACACAGATATGGTCTTCCAAGTTGTGTTACCAACATTGCCCGGTTGTGATTCCAACAATCCACCTACCATTGATTATCGTAAGTTTTTCATTCCAAGTCAGTCAAAATGGAATGTTAAATTATTGGCAAAAGTAGTAGTAGCAGTAAAATCAATAAATTACTTAGTATAAAATAACTATCAATCATACTTGATTTCAAAGTTAGAAGAATTAAAAGAATGCAATACATATACTTGACCAACTCTCATTGGTATTACAACAATTATGAAACTTCCGTGTTTCTCAGTTCTCAGCTACATACATACTTCCTAAGAAAAAGATGGGTATCCTCTTACTACAAACTCTATTTGATGCAAAATTGTTATGAATTCTTATTTTGGCTGATAGAAAGCTGCACAGGGCTCTTTTCTATGATACAAATGTCAAGTAGTTTGGTTGAAATCAATGGAATAATCTTATGGAGGAATAATCCACACATTAGCAGAAATATAGAAAAATTACAAAACTGTATTGGCGATTTAAGAATGGAGATGCTGATTGTGCACCATGTGGGTTAGTTTAAAGAAAATGTAGGTTTAATTTACAAAGGATAATACATAATTACATATCTATTATACTATTCCATTTGTAGTAAACATATTATTTGCCTAATTTATTTACTGTACTCTATCTTCCTGTACTTTCAAATATTTGGCACTTCAGACATCAATTAATGTGTTACATGAGAATAAAAGGGAATACCCTTATATTCTTATGTATATGTCTTTTCTTCAGTATATCTTTCACCACATTCAATCAGCTCTAAATCAGTCTTCTTCTCCCTTTAGAACCATTCACATTCCAGTAATTCATCGTTTAACCGGTTAAAGCTTGGGTTTTTTTCATCGTGCTTCCATTTCTAAATGCCCAGACCAACCTAGAACACAGCTTGGCCTTGCAGATACTCTTTCAGTAAATGATCATTCATTACCATGTTATTTCTGACTCTGTCCCATCTGCTTTTAACATACACTTCCCACTCAGTTTACTCCTTTGCTTTTTTCTGATATTTTTAACTTACAATACCACACAAATTTGGTGCAGTTATATTTCTATACATGGCCATTTTTGCCTCTCTTGACAGTTCGTCTGGTTTAATCTCCAACTCCTATACCTGGATTCAGTCACCTTTCTATCTCCTCTTCTGTTCATCTGCCTGCTTATGATTATTAAAAATTTCAACATTCTATCGTTCTTTATTAATTCAATACATGTTTGTCCAAAATTAGCATTTTTCTGAGACTTTGGAAGGAAAAATTTCAAGTTATATCCTAAAATATACATTTAAATTGGAAAATGTCTCAAAATCAGCTGAAGCATACAAAAAACTAATATATCTAGAGTGATATGAAAGTCTTGCAGCTTAAATAAGCTAAAGCTGTACTTTAAAAATGTTACAGTATATCTCTTTCAACTATAATTACTTGAGAGTATGCTGGAAATGTACACAAGTTACAATTTATATTAATCCACCAGAATCAAGGGCTCCCGAATAGCCAAGTGGGCTATATGTTCAACTCCGACGAAAGTGGTCCCGGGTTCGATTCCCTGTGGGAGCCTATGTGCGAAATGACCTAAGCTGTCAAAGTACTTTTAACAATACTACTACTACTTCACCAGAATCACCAATATAGACTGTATTTACATACTTAATGTTAAACAAAATACCTTAGGTTTGATCTCTTCTCAGATACAGTGATACCTTAGCAAAGTGACCGTGCCAATGAAATTTTCAGTTATCAAAAATCTATTTCACTGTATTTTGGACTCAGCTAATGAATGTTTTAGTTGATGTATGTGCTAACATAAAGCAGCAAATGTGAACAGTTGTGCCATTCTATTATCTTATCTTTTCCAACTGTATGTGTAGTAAAGAAATGAGCTGACCACATCACTTAGACCCACCAACCCAACCCAAGTGAGATGTTTATGTTCAAGACAGTGAGAAAGGAGATGATTGATAAGATCATGTTTCAGTTAACAGAAGTGATTCTGTTCACAGAAACTGTGAAACATCAGATTTGTTGTTGTAGAACAAATTATCTTCATTAACCAAAGTATCATTGTATTTTATTTGAAACATTTTAAGTAAGAACTTGGGTGGTTGAAATGGGATTGGACTATACATATGAGCAACTATTTAGTGGAAGTAATTTCTGACTGACATTGTATATATTATACATTATTCTGCTGCATTGAATTATCAGAAAGAAATCAACTGCCTGTACCAGTCAAATCAAAAGTTCATTTTCCATAAACAATATATGACAGAAACAATTATGGTGAATGCATACTTTGCCTTATGTTTGCTAAAAGGGTACACAAAGACCATCTATTGTATCAATGGTGCAGCAAGTGCTGTAAATTGTTATTTAAATAAAGCTTTAAATTGGTTCTGTTGTATTCTTATTATATTTATTGCATAGGTCATATTTAATTGAAATTTATCTATATATTTAAGGAAACAATGCGGGCATAGAAGATATTGGGAATTTGGAATGGGATGAAGAAAACAAACGTTGGCTATGGAGAGTTGGCGCTCATCGAGCCATTGTGGCTGCCCGTTGTGATTGGTTTCGCAGAGCTCTTTTGTCTGGAATGAAAGAGGCCATCAATAGGTTTGTTAGCATTCCTTTCTATTATATTTGCTAATTATGGGTTGATTTAGTGTTTTTAAAAGAAACTATCAGACTAAATCACTTTGAAATAGTTGGTGAATTTTAGCACAAAGCACTAGAGTGAGTACTCTCTAAATATTTGTATCTAAGAAATTATCTTTGTTTTCCTGCAGAAAAATTATGGTACATGATACAACTCCTCAACTTCTACAGTTGTTTCTGCAATGGATTTACAGTGGGCAACTTCAGCTGGATAATAACATCTTTGGTAAAGAAAAATTGTCTCGTGAAGGAAAATTCAATGTTGGTGCACACTCAAATGGGTCTCTTGGTGCAGAGCAACTTTGGGCTTTGCTTGTGTTAGCAGATCAGTTGGAGGTATGAAAATTATCATCACTTTCATTGTATTCAAGTAGGGCTATTAAGTATATGGTAAAATTGCATAAGACAAATACTTGCTATGATAAATTATTCAACTTTTCTGTCTAAGAAAATTACAAAAACTAGTTGAATTTTCATTCATTCTTGTTCCTACCATTTATTTTTACAAAATTTGTATCTTAAACAAATTGAAAAGAAGCTAAATAGTGAAAATACTGCCACAGAAATGGAACAAAAACAAAAACCTTTTTGGTGTAAGTTTCATCTATTCTGATAAGAAGGTAAAGCAATACAAGAATTGATGTTATCATCTGATAAAATGCTGAACAGAGAGCTTATTATTGAAATTTTTTAACAATTTCTTTACTTTCTGATTTGGTAGTGATTCACATGGATTACGTATATTTTATTGATCATCAGAACTCACATTCCTTGAAAGCCCCATATCACTATGACATTCATCTTTGGGTCCTCACTGTAAAGATATATAATATATTTTAAGTATACTAAAGATATATTATAAATATGCATTTCCTAACTTGGACTAAATAATGAAATTCTTTAACAAAAAATTGTTTTTTTTTCCAAGAAAAGTTTGAATGCTTTGAATGTAATACATTACCCAGTCTTTACTCAAATGAATGTGAGAATTAGATGGAAAAATGTTCATATTTCATTATTTCATGTTTCACATTTCATAATTCATAAATCAGGTAGTCTGAAAAATTAGGAGTAGCTCTGTATTTTCAAATTAATTTCTTAGCTATTCTCATTTCAGCTTGTTTTTCAATTCAAATGAATTTTAGGAATTTAGTGAAAACAATTAATAAGTTTTTCTTTTATTGTGTTTTACATACAGGTGGATGATCTAAAGAGTGCTTGTGAACATTTATTGCTTTTTGGAGGATTTCACTTATCAGATCCTGAGTCCACCATTGCCTGTCTTTCTCTAGCTGATCAAGTGAATGCCCGTGCTGTTAGAGTAAGTTTCTCTTTCGGATTATATGAATTAAATTCATTCATCCACATGCTGTGATTTTCTTTTGCCAAAGTGAATATTTTCTGTTATCTAATATCTTCCATCCAGCTTACCTTTGTAATGTTATGCCAAGCTGATTAATCATTTGCTGTTTATTGAAATATGTTCATTTACTTCACTTGTTCATTATGAAACTTCAATTGGAAATTCATTTTACAAATTTTTCTCATTTTATGTCGTGAGTGAGGTGTGAGTATATTACTACACATCTTCTCAGATGAATTTGTGATTTTATTGATAATACCCAAAAAATCCACATTTGAAGCTCATTCTTCATGAAATGAAAACTTAAACAACATACTTCATTAATATAGGTGATTAATTCACCTTTGGGTTGGATGAATAGAATAAAGAGTTATTATAAATGAGGATAATTAAATCAGTAGTTTTGGAGATAGTTATGCCTAGAAATGTTTGAGATATTGTCTAAATAAATGTAAATTTATGAATCACATTTTCGAATTACCTTATGCAAATCCTCTAAATGATTGTTTAGAATGTTTTTATGAGATACATATTCATTTGGCATTCCATGAGTAGAATTTCACACTTTGTAGTAGTAGTACTGTTAAAAGTTCTTTGGCTGCTGAGGTCATTTCACACATAGGCCTTCACCGGGAATCCAACCCGAGAATGCTTTCACCGAAGTCGAACATGTTGCCCACTTGGTTATCCAGGAAACACTAGTTCACACTTCATTTATACAGTCAAGTGCTACTGCAATAATTTAAATATATTCAAAAGAATTTAATTACTGTTTAGTCACAAACACCTATAAGCCATCAAAAAATTGGTTAAAAACCCAATGCGCATTTTGCTGCCAGAAGCAGCATTCTCAATGATAGATGTGTGACGTTGAGTTATTGAATATGATTTGTTATCTTCTCTTTACCTCATTATAATGCACTTTCAGAATGCTTGCCTGCAGCACATATCCTGCAATCCAAATGGTGTGGTGGAATCAGAGCTGTTTGATGAGCTTCCCTCTAGCCTGCAATCTGAAGTGTATGATAGACTTATCTGGAGTAAACCAAGGTTAGAATTGAACTGATTATTTCATAAATTTATTGAAAATATTATACTAACCCAATGTTCACACATTTCAGTTTGGTTGTCTGTCATCATCATTCTAAATATCAAATTATACATCTATGAAAATGAATACCATATTTTCTTTGTATTGGCAATTCTGTTCTCTTGTTTTGCATTGACTTATGTATTTATAATATATCGATGCTAATTTTTCTTCCGATTTGGTTGGTATTTTTAATTCAAATTCAAATGGAATCATGGGGGAATAGAGCAGTTGCATTTTTTACGCTATCACAAATATTATTACAAATCAGTGTATCCTCTTTTCCTACATTTTAGATTTTCTCATTTGTCATAAAATGTTGCTACTTTGTCTAGTAATATCGGTAGAATACAGGGTAAATGTAACATCACAAAAATTTTCTCTCCAAATTCTTTGTTAAGTTCAATACAATTGAAAGCCAAAGAGTTTATTATGCCTCTGGCTTGCTTATATTCTTCACTAAAAAGCGAAGTAACTTGTCTGCAATGACCACATTCAAATACCTCAATCATCTTTTAGAAAGGTAGATCTTAGCCTCAACATTGCTATTTTCCAATGCAGTATATACTTGTGTATGCAGATCTCTAAAGTAAACCCTTCTTGTTTGATTTACTTTTTCAATACCTACCAGTTCCTGCTAATATTCAACCTCTTATCTTATGAAACTCAATGACCAGGACATTTATCTTTGGGTGTGGGAAAGAAGAAAATGTATCATTAATTTACTTTTGTCTTTATAAATTTAGATCATGGTTTCAGTGTCATAAAAGCCATTCAGATTTGAGCGATGCTTAATAATTGCATTCATTTTATTGTGTGCTATTCATGGGGTCATTGTGCAGCATTTTGGAGGACTTCATTCACTCATTACATTCTGCCTCACTGAGGAAAGCAATGGCAACTCTTACACTCCTCATGTAGCCATATTCCCATCCCAATAAGTCTTAGACCTTTCAAGTGTGCAACAGACAGTGTCAGCAAATGTTAATGGCTCATCTTAAGGACCACAGTATTCCACTTGGAGACTGGAATTCTACAGTATGAAAATTGATGAACCAAAGTACCAAACCAAATAACAACCAAAATGACCACCAATAAGAACCAAAAAGTAAGAAAAATACCCATTGACTGAAGTGAAATGCATTAAATCATAACCTGATGGAGCATAATGTATTATGTACAAATGAAATATTCTGGAAGGATAGTGGAGGTTTGAATACTTTGAGGGATAAAGTCCTGCGGCTGATCCCAAAGGAATAACAAGTGAAAAATAGTGAAATGACTGGGACTCAAACTCAGATCTCCCACTTTCCAGGCAGGTATTCTAACCACTGAACTACTATGCTGCGTCTCTTCCACACTGTTAAGGAAATGCTTTGTGAGCAAGGCGAAGAGCCTCCATGTAGTGGCACGAAATTCCGCGCGAGGTCCTCACTGAGGGAGCCAACTCACAAATCAGTTATTATTAGGTTTACCTCCCCCCCCAATTTTTTGAGCCACTACGTGGAGGCTGTTTGCCTTGCTCACAAAGTATTCCCTTAGCCGTATGGAAGAGATGTGGTATGGAGTTCAGTGTTTAGAATACCTGCCCGAAAAGTGGGAGACCTGGGTTCGAGTCCCAGTCATCTCGCTATTTTTCACACTTGTTATTCCTTTGAAATATTCTGATATTGTGAGTGAATTTGAAAGCATTAACAATTTGTTGTGGAGTTCCAGGAAAGAGAGAGTTTCACCCTGTTTAACTGCTTTGCAATGTTTGAAAAATTTGATTGATAATTTTCATGCAAGATAACTATTTCTGTATTCTTTTATATGGTTATCATCTTTTATGGAATGGGATTGGAATTTATCTGAATTTTAGCATAAGTTTGTAAGGTGATTTTGCATATAAAGGTATATGAATTCCCAAGAAAAATGGATGTGGAAGGAGGGATTCCTTGGAAACTTTCCCAGTTGCATGCCTTTGTGTACCAAGTACACCCTTTACCTTGTGTTATCTTTAAGGGGGTTCTTTCCATTACTTTCTATTCCTGGTGCCTCTATGAGGTCATGTTTATGAATGATGCTGCTTAGTCAGATGAATGACATTGCTCATACCTACAAACTCTTTTAAACAGCATGTCAAAATGTTCTGGCTAGATAGCTTTATGGTTTCAGCAACTGCTCAGAAAGTTGGAGATCTGGATTGGTCTTGTTAGACTTTTTCTGTGTCAATTTTTCATTTTGAAGTCATTGCATTTATTAAAAGATATCTTGTGCAGCTATCCATGACCATAATTTATTTCCCATTTAATCTATTCTTACTTTGATTTCGTATTAAAATATCACCCATAAGTTAATAAGACCAATTGTAATTCAGTCAGTCATCTTTGGTAAAGGTTCTTGAATATGTTCTGGCTATGTTGGTCTATGACTAAATCTCTCCTCTTCTTAAATCAGTGATAGTTCCTGAGCAGCATGATTTTATGAAAGGACCTTCTACTGATACTAACTTAATATCATTTCAGACTATTTGTCATAGTGCTTTTCAACAACGTAAACAAATTGATGTTATTTATACTGATTTTAGAAAGGCTTTTGATACGGTTAATCATGAGCTTTTATGTACTAAATTGGCAGCTTTTGGATTCAGGAGTGTGATGTTAAATTAGTTCTCTAGTTACTTAACAAACTGTAAAGAGGTTGTCAAAATTAAATCAAATTTTATTTTCTGAATATTTGGCATATTCTGGGGTGTCCAACAGATCACATTTGGGTCCTTCATTGTTTTTATTTTTAATAATGATGTTGTTGGAATTATCAAACCAATCAACTTCCTTCTATTTGCCGATGATTTTAAAATATTGAAGACTGCCATTCCTTACAAACACAGCTAAATAAACTCAGTAAATGGTGTGTCAATAATTATATGAATTTAAACATCAGAAAATGCAAGTGGTAACATTCAGTAGAATTCATGAACCTATGCACAGTGATGACCATATTAACTCCAAAAAAATCGAAAGAGTGACTATGATAAGAAATCTAGGTGTCTATTTTCATTATAAATTAAATTTTTCTCTATACATGATTTTGTAGCATATAGAACATATAACATGCTTGGTTTTCTTTGCAGAAGCACCAATAACTATATAAATGTACTTACATTAAATATCTGTACTGTTCACTTTAATGCTCTTCTATGGAATATGCTTCTTGTGTATTGTCACCTTATCAGACTTATCAATCAAAACTTGAAAGTATACAAAGAAAGTTTATTTGCTTGATTGCTGTCAAATGACATTGCCCTATGGATAACGTTCCTTATTCCAACATCATGAATGATATTGGTCTCCCAACACTTCGGCAATGCAGGAATTTTAATGATTTTTTTGTTCATTTATAGGCTAGTAAATTCTATTATTTATTGTCCCTACCTTTTGCAAACAGTAAATTTAAATATCCATCCTTGTAATAATCAAATTAAAAGTTTATTTAATGTTAATTTTTATCTTAGCAATTATCTTTTTCATTCACCTATGAGGGCTGTATGATTAGTACCCGTGTTTAGCGACTGATGGCACCACTGACATAAAATGTGTATGCCATAATTTAACGCCATCTTTAGATATATGACTGTCAAAATTTCAGACAGATTAATCAAGTAGTTTTGTTTTGATAGCTGTTAAAAGTAATCAAGTTCATGTTTGCTTGCCACCGTGGAGAAAGAGCAATATCGATCAGTGATTCCATTTCTTTTTTTGGATGGGAAGACATGTGAGGAAATAAAGGTGAAGTTGCGTGCTGTTTATAAGGACAATGCACCTTCGATGACTACCATCAGATATTAGTTTAATAAATTCAAGGGTGGCCGAACATCCGTTTTTTAAAAAGAGCGCCCAGGCTGTCCGATTGAGGTGACTACGGAGGATATGGTTAACAAAGTCCATGATATCGTGCTAGCAGATCACCGTGTGAAGATGAGAGAGATTGCTGACATCATAAACATCTCAATTGAATGCATACAAAGTATCATACACGAAGAATTGGGTATGAGAAAGCTATCGGCAAGATGGGTGTCTCGTTTGCTCACAGTGGAACCAAAACAGAATCGCATGACAACTTCGGAGTACTATTTGGACATGTTTAAGTGCAATCTGAAATAGTTTCTATGGTGTTTCATGGCTGTTGACGAAACATGGATCCATTACTATATGCCAGAAATGAAAAAACAGTGGATTTCACCTGGTGCACCAGCTCCTAAGAAGGCGAAAACGGTTCCATCAGCCGGAAAAGTCATGGCCACCGTTTTTTGGGATTCATGAGGCATCATCTTCAGCAACTGTTTCGAGAAGGGAAGGACAATCATGGGGCAGTACTATGCTGATTTATTGGACCGATTTGATGCTGAATTGAGGAAAAAATGGCCCCATTTGGCGAAGAAAAAGTGCTCTTCCATCATGACAACGCACCCGCTCACTCATCTGCAATTGCCACAGCAAAACTGGTCAAATTACTGTATGAATTGCTGCCTCATCCACCCTATTCACCAGATTTGGCCCCATGTGATTTCTTTTTGTTTCAAACATGAAAAATGGCTTGGGGGAAAGTGATTCTCATCAAACAAGGAAGTCATTGCCACAACAGAGGCCTATTATGCAAAATTTGACAAAACGTATTTTTTGGATGGCTTGAAAAAGCAAGAATATCGCTGGACTAAATGTATTGAGTTGAGACTATATTTAGAAATAAATTTGAAAAAAGTTTTAAAAAATGTGTTTTCTTGCCTAGCATAGGTACTTATCATACAGCCCTCGTATTGCAAGAATGATGAAAGGAGCAAATAGCTTACCCAATTCTGTGGACATATTTTTAATGTCAATATATCAATTTATATCTTATTTAAAATGAATATATTTTGTAATATTTTATTTTTTGTATTGTATAATGTATTTTTTGATTATATATCATCAACATCAGCCATTTTCAATTCAACATCGGATGTAGGCCTCCTCAAGCACTTTCCAATTCTCTCTTATCTGAGCTTCTTGTTGCCATGTTACCCCTAAATACTTGACGATGTCTCTGTTCCATCAGTCCCTTGGTCTTCTTCTTGGTCTCCTTACATCTCTTGGTATCTAGTTCAGAAGTGCTGATGTCCTCCAGGCTTTCCATTTCACTCATATCATTTTGGACCAAGTACACCAGTGCTAATGGAATGTCATGAATTCTGACAAAACTAAACAAGTTGATCTTCTTCTTGGTCTCTTCACATCCCTTGATACCCACTTCAAAACTCCATTGATGTGCATTGATGCATAGAATGCATTGTTTGAAGACCTTTCTCTTCAGGACCATTGGCATTTTAGACTTCAGAATATGGTTGTTCCTTCCAAAAGCACTCCAGCCTAGTTTCATTCTTCGATTCACTTCATTTATCCTGTTTTTCTCTCCTATTGTAACCGGTTGTCCCAGGAAAGTGTATTCTGAACATACATCAAGGGGTACCTCTTGTAGTAGGATTGGTACTTGTGCTGCAAAAGAAATATTCATTACCTTAGTTTTCGAAAAGTTTATCCTGAGTACTATTTTCTGCCCCGCTGTGTTAAGTTCTTGGAGTCTTGATGCTAGATCTTCACTGTTTGTTGTGAAGAGTACTATATCGTCTGCGAAATGCAGATGACTGATGTACTCTCCATTGATCCGTAGGCCTCTTTCCTCCCAGTCTAAGATTTTTAAAACTTCTTCCAGAATGGCTGTAAAAAGAATTGGTGAAAGGCAGTCTCTTTGTCTCACTCCCTTCTCAATCCAGAATTCCTCTGTTTCTTCATGCAGCATTACAAAGGCCATGGCGTCCTTGTAGATGCTGCACAAGAGTTGGATCTACATGGCATCTATTCCTTGTTTCCCTAGTGCTTCCAGTGTGGAGGAGGTACATACCGAGTCAAAGGCCTGGGCATATTCTATGAAGCAGAGTACTAGTGGCATCTCGTATTCGTTCATTCTGCTGATAATTGCAGAATCCAGCTTGTTCTCTGGGCTGAGCAGCTTCCAGGGACGTCTTCAGACATGCAGCTATTACTATCATGAATGTTTTGTAAATAACAGGAAGGAGGCTGATGGGACGATAGTTCTTCTAATCTTCCTTGCTTCCTTTCTTGTGCAAAAGGACAATCTTTGCATGATTCCATTCCTTGGGAATTCTACCTAATCTAAGGCAATTTGTGAATAACTGTGCTAAAAGGGGAGAAATCTCTGTAACCCCAAGTTTCAGATATTCCACTAAAACTCCATCTGCTCCTCCTGCCTTTCCATTCTTCATCTTCTTGGTTGCCTCTGTTACTTCTTCTGGGAGAATAGAGGGGGGATTTTCTGAGTTTTGTGTTTCTTATAGGTTTTCCTATTCAACATTTTCTGTCTTCCTCTATAAGTTGGTGAAGTATTCTGCTACTGTCCTCAGTATTGCTTGTCTATTTGAAGTAGTTGTGCCATCTTCCTCCTGGATAACCAAGATTTGCTTCTTTCCCATTGCTAGGCATTTTCTGACCTTCTTCATCCTCTTGATGTTCTCTATAGCCTCTTACACAATTCTTTCATTAAAATTCCTCACGTCTTCCTTCATTGCCACTCTGATAGATTCGCATAGCTCCACATATAGAAGTTGTGTAAAACTTCACAATTAGTAACTGTGAAGAGTTTGTTAGCCAATGCGTAGTCTATTAATGGCTTCTACCTCTACCCTATATATAGGCTTCTACCTCTACCCTGCTATATTTATATATCACTATCGTGCTTGAAAAGGGGAAGACTGGGTGAGTCTGATATAGTGTTTGCTATCAGCCTTAGGATCTTCTTTGTAATTTAAATATATAATAATAATATTAATTCTTATTAAATCTATTGTAGACATTTAGTCTTCACTTCTCTGGATAAAATGAATCAAGGAAAACTTTAAGTTGCTTGAATTAATTATTTACCATCAGGGTTCTGTCTAACCTAGACATCTTTACGTGTAGTTTTACATGCAGTCACACATTTTTCAACGTTTGCTGCAGAAATTTGAAAGCCTTTGGTTCTATTTTTCATAAATTTCTCCCTTAAATGGCACTTTGTGAATACTATCATGAGATTAGATAGTTTAATTTGCCAATTAAGAAATTTAAATCTAAATTAAGTATTTGGTACTATCCCTTTGGACTCATCTTTTAACTTCTTAATCTAAATACCTATTATAAATTTTCCCAAAATGAAATAAAACTTTCCTTCAAATGTGAGAAATATTTTAGGGAACTCTGTTTACCAATCCTCAATAGTGTATAAAAACATAAATACAAATATACATGCTGCTTATATGCCATATAAACTGCTTTTGCAGAAAATCTCAAACTACGGAGTGGCTCTTATTGACCCCTGAGGAAGATGAGGATGATGCAGAGGAAATTAAATATGGAAGCCGACCATTGAATACATTGCATGAAATTCAAAATAATGTACAGGAACAGCTACTCAATGTAAGAGAATATTCATCTCTCCCACTATATTGAAAATTTTATACAGAGAATGGCTCAGTAATAAATTAATGTAACTTTTAATATAACTTTTAATTGGAAAATATATTAAAATTCTTTTCTTAGCCCTGAAAACTGTGATGTATCATGACATGCTTATTGACCCAAGGTCTAGAAGTATTTCAACAGGATATATTTCAAAGTACTTTATAATTATGGTGTGTAGGCCTCAAATGCAAGCCAATAAATATACATGCTTAATGTTTGAATTTCATATTAAAACCTTCATTGGTGAATCATTTTTATCAATTTATATTGGCGTGTTTTGGTGTGCCATTAATGTCCATTAAAAATTTGACCTTTGCTAATTTTATTTTCTATGAGGCCTTCTTAATTTTTATTTTTGATTTTATAAAGTTTTTAAAACTTTCCTTTTGTATAAAGTTACTTAGAGAAAGATTATAATTCTTTTCTTGATGTCATCGGTATTTAGAGTACAACTCTAGAATAAGTAATCCAATCCTAAACCTCATTCTATGAATGTAGATGATTCCCACTGCAATCCAATGCATAATAGTATATGATTTTGATTTTGATTTCAGCCAAATGGAACCATAACTAGAGATGATAGTGAAAATGAAATGATCAATCCAGAAGGGATCGGTTCCTCTGAAACATAAGGTATGTGTAAATCTCTTAGTGTTCATTTGTCTAGTTCATAACTATTTGATATCTAAATCAGTATTTTATTTATACATTTTCTCTATTTAGTGAAGTCTGGAAACTATAGAAATTGAACTGACAAGTGAGTATGATTAATCATTCAAAAAAGTATAAATTTCCATTTTATTTCCCCATTATGCACTCTTGTAAAAATTGCTTATAAATAATTAAATATTCTCATTTGATTTTGGTTTTTATACATTATTAATTTTTTGGTAGATGCTGAAACTACTGTTATAAAAGTAATAGAGAAAGATGAACATGATACATTTTTATTTGGTTGCAATGTTAATAGTATATTTTCCTTTATATTCTTAGTTTAATGTTTAATCAAAAAAATAATAAAAATGTTAACTTTACATTACTCCTTCTGAATTAGGGAAGAAGTTTTATATTTTCTGTTCAGCTGAATTGTTGAAAAAATTATGTAATTTAACTGAAAGTTAAGAAAATACTATTCTTCTAAGATCAGGAGCAATTGATATAAGTATTTGCATATTAGACACAAAAGGAAAAAAAACCTGTCCTGTTACAAAATCCCTTAAAAATGGATTATTCTGAGATTTTGTGGAACATTATTACTTTTTCATCTTTCTAATTTGTACTCTAAATGTCAATCACAGTCATGAACCATGCTAGCATAAGGTTTAGCTTTTACACTCAGAGATAAATGATGATTAAGACCTAATTTGCATATCATAATGCAATGCAGATAAGGGTCTTATCTGAAAAAATGGTTGGACACTTACTTACTCTCTTTTAGCTCTTCACCACCATAGAACAAATTCAGTCATCTGTTTAACTTTATTTATCAATATAAGTCCTGTTCATTAAGAAGGAAAGCAATCTATCTTAGTTTGTTAAGCCCATTTTTAGATATTATATTCATTCTTATCCTTCTATATAAGCACCATTCTACAGAAAGAAATGTGCAATCAATCTGATCATAGTATCAACATTGTGACATTATGCTGAGAATAGGTTTTATGTCCAAGGATTAGGAAATGTGTCAAAATTATTTAGATTACTGTGAAAAGGAAATTTGTTTGGGCTTCAAAGAGTATTAATCCACATAAATTGAACTTAAATTTATAGTGCCAATCACTAATGAGTTTAATAGCTTTTAAGACTGTGCCTATTGTAATTTACATTAAGCTTTTATTAATATGATTATTTAATGATCCAATTAGCTTAGCTGGTGGTATGGTTGTTTGGCCATCTTATGCATACATACAATGAGTTGGATCCATTTAGTTAGAGCTAACTTTTTTTTTAATTCAAAGAATTTATTAATTGTAGCAGTTGCATATTCAGAAGCCATCTTGTGGAATGGATATGGACTTTATTTTGAGGGTACATTTCCTTGATGTAGATTAGGAAGGTTAACAAAACAAGTTAAATTTATTTTTCCATCCATGCTCTCAGGAAAATTTTCAAGGAGAATATTATCAACTATTAACTAGAATTGATCTAGAACAGAAATCATATAACTTAAAACACCCAAGAAAATGTAAAACCATCTCTATGATATGTTATAATGTTGAGCATATACCCACTTTTCTCCCATAGAAGTACAATAATGCAGAGAAAATATTGTTTTGACATATAATCTCAGTGATAGAACATCTGTCCAATAAGAGGAAGATGTGGCACTAACTCCTGGTCATGTCAGACTTCTTCCCTTCAATTTAATATCTAATTCTCTATTGTATAAATTTCAATAGGTACTGCTGGATGTGATATTTTCTCATAATTCTTCCTTGTGAATCCTGTAGATCGTCATCTGCCTTGGTAAGCCTGGTTCCACATTTCCCTCAATCTATGCATATGGGTGGAAGATTGTCACCAGTTAAGGGAGTCTAATGCTCTTTCATTCGTCAGAGTTTTATTTTACTTTAAGCTATTTGTAAAGTGTAACATTAAAACAATTACTGAATATGAAAATCTTGACTATGGGAGAAGTTGGATGTGTGATCATGAATGTAAAAAATCTATGTGAGCCTGAATGGGCATTTTTATCTAGTTAATGGGAAAAACTTTGAATGCCATATCCTGTTAGATATTTAAAAAAAATGCATCAATTCACCAGTATGCCATTGCTATACCTGTAATACCAATGCTTACATAATTGTTATGGTTGGTTTTATTTAAAATATAAATGTTATGTTACATGTCACTTTAAAATTTTAAACTTTTTTCATATAATATTTTAATAAGTGCACTCTCAGGTATCCTCGATTAATGTCATCCAAAAATCTCATACTAAGATTTTGGATGTGAATTTTAAAATGTAGTCTTAAGTTGAAACAAAAAATACATATCCAGTTTGATTTTTGGGCAGAAGTTAAATTATAGTCATATAAAAGACTGTTGCATTCATTGTTTATGCGATTGTTAATAATTTTAACTAAGTAAAACAGCTGAAGAGTGAGATTATTTATAAATTAATTTCTTGCAGGATAGATAAGAATAGGAAAGATTTTTTCCATTAAAATAATTCAATGCATAGCTTTCATCTTGTTCTATTGGCACTGTTGACTGTAAGTAAGCAAATTCACTGAAGGTATTCAAAAGTGTGATCTTATATCCAAAAGTTTTGATAATGAATGATTTTCTTGGTATTATGACCTCAGGGTTCATTGTAAAGAATTTCCTTCACAAACTATGGACATAATTGACATTTTAAGCATGCTAGATAAAAACAGTGAATTGGAGCATGTTTTTACAAGTTGCATTTTTAGGATATTACTGAGCAAGTTATGAAATTTTATGATCTATCCCTTGTCTCTTTTTAAGATTATAATTCTTTTCTTGATGTCATCGGTATTTAGAGTACAACTCTAGAATAAGTAATCCAATCCTAAACCTCATTCTATGAATGTAGATGATTCCCACTGCAATCCAATGCATAATAGTATATGATTTTGATTTTGATTTCAGCCAAATGGAACCATAACTAGAGATGATAGTGAAAATGAAATGATCAATCCAGAAGGGATCGGTTCCTCTGAAACATAAGGTATGTGTAAATCTCTTAGTGTTCATTTGTCTAGTTCATAACTATTTGATATCTAAATCAGTATTTTATTTATACATTTTCTCTATTTAGTGAAGTCTGGAAACTATAGAAATTGAACTGACAAGTGAGTATGATTAATCATTCAAAAAAGTATAAATTTCCATTTTATTTCCCCATTATGCACTCTTGTAAAAATTGCTTATAAATAATTAAATATTCTCATTTGATTTTGGTTTTTATACATTATTAATTTTTTGGTAGATGCTGAAACTACTGTTATAAAAGTAATAGAGAAAGATGAACATGATACATTTTTATTTGGTTGCAATGTTAATAGTATATTTTCCTTTATATTCTTAGTTTAATGTTTAATCAAAAAAATAATAAAAATGTTAACTTTACATTACTCCTTCTGAATTAGGGAAGAAGTTTTATATTTTCTGTTCAGCNATTTTTTAAACTAAGGAAATTATTGGCATAAATAGAGCAAACTACTGACTTCTATCTTTTTCCTGACATCTTATAAGTCTCTATAAATTTTATTACAGTTGAAAATGCTAAGATTTTACTTCAATATACTTTCCTTTTACTTCAAAAACAATGTATTAATATCTCAAATTTGAAACAAAATTTAATTGGTTGTAATGTGATTGGTTTAAATTCAAAGGGAGCTTTTGAGAATCATCTCTTTGGTGTTACCATTGAAAATATTTATGTAGAAGTCTATGTATCATAGTTTGCTTTTTTACAGGTGTAAGCATTAGTATTTATGTTATCATGTAAACCTAAGACAAAAAGTTATAATACCATAACTTAAGTAACATAAACTGTAGAATAAATATGCTAGGTACAGAAATGTTGTGTTTTAAGTATCTGCATTGTATGAAGAGATATACTCTCTCACTAATCACATTCCTAACTAAACTTTGGATATTCTTCCATTCAACTTGAATATGCTTAAAAGCAATGTTTGGGATCTTAGTTTGAGGTTCTAAGTTCTGGTTCTAAAGTTTATTAATTTTAGCCTCCAAAGTAAGGTATTAAATGGGTGGGTTCTGTTCTAGACAGCAGGTATATGATGGCTGGGAGTGTTCTCAGCTGGTTTTATATGACATTGATCTGTGATTGATCTGTATGTAGGCATTTGGCAATTGTTTTGTCTACATTTTACATGAATGCAGGCAAAACACAACAAAAACCTCGAGAAAATTATCTAATATGGTTAACAGAACCTCTTATGATGCCAGGCCCAACCAGATAGCATTTTTAGTAGGTATTCATAATTTTTTTCATGACAGCAATAGATACGCACCTTATTCCAAATTTTTTAATTAGTCTACATAATCATCCTACCCTGCTCCAGGATTCAAACCCAGGTCTGAATTTAGCAAGGCAGATGCATTATCCACTTGCCTATGTGGGAGTTATATTGTGATGTATAGATTTCAGGTTTTATGAAGATGATGCACATGTAATGTAAAACAAGTTTCAAGAATGTATTCATGTAATGAGAGAGGAGCAAAACCTAGAAATAAGTTTGTGAATAGTTATCCCTGTCTCTTCTTCTGGCAACTCAGAGACAATTGCAACATTACATAAGCGGAGGAAGTTGAAAATATTATACTTGATTTTTTGTTTAAGATGTATTCTTTCAGAAAAGTTTATATTAATTTTGTTGTCTAGAAATGCCCAAAGATATATTGCAGGTATAAAGATACTTACACACATTAGAAATATTTTATTAACAAATACTCAGGTGTTTAATTCTCTCAATGAAATGAATTTGCTGTTTTTATTTTGGCCTCTGAGTAAACTATGTTTTCCAACATTGAGCATAAATGTATAATGTATTAAGTTATAATAATTTTAAACAGCAAGATTTATTGCAGTTGTAGACTTTGTATGGGATATCCATTTCATTAGTTTTAATATTAGCAGTATTATGGTATTTTTTAATGTAAAGAAACATTTATTTGTATTTCTCCCCATGTATTCCATTACTCCAGTATCACTTTTTGCCATTATTAAAATGAATAAGCAAAAAACTTAAAGAGTTCTTGCTTAAATAAAAATTAAATTAATTAATTGGCAATTTAATTTTTAGTGAAATTGAATTATTTAACTGGTATGTAGATTATGAATTTACCTAAATAACTTCTTATTCCAATTAATTTTACCATGTTCCATTCTAAGGTGCTCTTCTCTTTATTTGGGGCTAAATTTTATTGTGAAAGGAAAAGTGCATCTAAAACTTTACAAGCTTTTCACTCATTGTTTGAAAATATATCTTAATGTGAAATGACCAAGTACTGCACATGAATGTAATTTTAATCCCATAAGCAGGTTAATCCATCATTACAAATTAGAAATTGAATGATTGTCTGCTTCAAAAGGTATAAATTATTGTTTCAATGTAGCACTTTTTACTGAGTCCTCACTTTTAAATATCAAGTTACCTGTAATTCCCTTTTACATAAAAGGCAATACAGCCAAACTTACATATAATTATGAAAAAGTTATGTTTTGAACTCAAATAGAAGTCTAGAAAGCTCAAAGAATTCTTAGTTGAAAATGTTTTAAGCTTTGAGCACTGTTATATGTGAGATAATTCGTGTAAAGTTTGCTTCTATGGCATTAATAAAGGATCACCTGGTTGAGTGCTTCTAGAATTTTGTTTAAATTTCTTTACATGTATATGCACACACAATGATCATTGAGTTATAGAGATAATTCAGTTTTCTTCATTCCCTTATATTGTGATGAAATGCTTTGATTTAATTCTTAAGCTTACATCAGTGTATCTTTGTAATTGTATTTGAATTGAATTAAAACTAAATATCAGTTACTTCAGTTCAATGGAAATAGCCTAATGTGCCTGCATTTCAGGCTTGAATGTATTGATATGTTGAGAAAAATGATTATCAAGATGATTAACAAAAATTGGTAAGGTAAGAGAAAGGTGATATGATATTTCTAGGTAAAATTGTGGGAATACTCTTCATTTGTAATATTGAAATATTGATTGTATTAGAAAGAAGATTTCTGTGTTAGATTATTCAGTTATTAACTATCTGTGATTAAAAATTAATTATTTAAAAAATTTATTTGTATTAAATTAATTTAATCTATGCCATGGCATACCTATGTATGATATGATCAAGCCAGACGGCATTTACAGTAAGATACATGTGGTCAGTGTATTGACCCCCATGCTGCCTAATTGGCTCTTCTAGTTCATGTGGATCTGCTTCCTATTTATTCTGATAGTTATGCATATTCATCATGATTCTGGATGAAATGCCAATAAATGTTTACCCGCACCAGGAATTTAACCCAGAACTATTTTCACCAAATACAAACACACTTTCCACTTCACATGCTACCCCATGCTCTGGGGGCATGTGTCCAGAGCACAAGCTTGTAGGGTAAGTAAATCGAAGCAACGGTATACCAAAACTAAACCCTGTCTGAAAATTTATTATTTATCATAACCAGAAAATAGTTATTTTTTTAACTAAGGAAATTATTGGCATAAATAGAGCAAACTACACAAAAAGAAATTTTAGACTTTTTTAGCTAATATTTACTTTTCAGTTTATATCCAATGTGGAAATGTTGCTGAGAATTTTCTATCATTTATGACTTTCATTTTGACTGGAGAGTTTTCATTTTCATTCATTCATCAACTGAAATAAATGAAAATTTTTTTATGATCATCAATGAGCCAACAGACCAAGCCACATTATCTATTGAAATACACAACAAAATATATTTCAATTATGCAAAAAACATGATTGCTACAAATAAAGTTGATGAGAAGATAACTGTAAATTATATTAAATATTCTACTAAAATAGACCTTGAAATTTTAAATTTTGATTGATGTATTGCTGCATGGTATACAGTTTCCCCTGTTGCTGATTCATTATCACATAACAGCGCAACCACCACTAGAGATAAATGCAGGCAACTTAACTAGGCAGAATGTGACTGCAGAGTCATGTATTTATACCCAACTTGTCGTAGAAGTTGTTTCAGATTTTCAGTACTGTTTTCTGGGCAAGCTTTTCCTTCTCTTACTCCTTCAATAATCTCATAGAGTTCAGCTCTTCTTTGCCATTTAAAAAAGTACATAAGCTTCTTATATGGCACTCCTACAATTTCCTGTGCAAAACTTTTCACATGCAGTTGAAATTGCAATATTTAAGCTAAGAGCTACATAGTGCCCATAAATGCAATCAGAATTACAACCATTGTATTTGCTTGTAAGATCACCCTATCCACTTCTTTATTATCTGATTAATTGGTAGGTTTGAATCCAATAATCTCCCCACTTGGCTTCACCTTTGCATAAATATATATCATCATCATCAGCCATTTTCAATCTGACATTGGATGTAGGCCTCCCCAAGCGCTTTCCAATTTTCTCTACTCTGAGCTTCTCGTTGCCATGTTACCCCTAAATACTAAATGATGTCTCTGTTCCATCGGTACTATGGTCTTCTTCTTGGTCTCTTCACATCTCTTGGTATCCAGTTCAGAACTGCTGATGTCCATCGCTTGTCCTTTCTCCTTGCAACATGGCCTGCCCACATCCATTTCAGTGATCTTACCTTATCTATGATGTCTGTCACTCCTGTCATCTTCCTAACCCACGTGTTGCGTTTCCTGTCTCTTCTTGTGATTCCGAGCATACACCGTTCCATACTTCTTTGTGTAGTCTGAAGTTACTGGGTTATTGCTACATTTAACACCCAAGTCTCACTTCCATATGTAAAAACTAGTAGAATGCATTGGTTGAAGACCTTTCTCTTCAAGACCGTTGGCATTTTTGACTTCAGAATATGGTTGTTCCTTCCAAAAGCACTCCAGCCTAGTTTCATTCTTCGATTCACTTCATTTATCCTGTTTTTCTCTCCTATTGTAACCGGTTGTCCCAGGAAAGTGTATTCTGAACATACATCAAGGGGTACCTCTTGTAGTAGGATTGGTACTTGTGCTGCAAAAGAAATATTCATTACCTTAGTTTTCGAAAAGTTTATCCTGAGTACTATTTTCTGCCCCACTGTGTTAAGTTCTTGGAGTCTTGATGCTAGATCTTCACTGTTTGTTGTGAAGAGTACTATATCGTCTGCGAAATGCAGATGACTGATGTACTCTCCATTGATCCGTAGGCCTCTTTCCTCCCAGTCTAAGATTTTTAAAACTTCTTCCAGAATGGCTGTAAAAAGAATTGGTGAAAGGCAGTCTCTTTGTCTCACTCCCTTCTCAATCCAGAATTCCTCTGTTTCTTCATGCAGCATTACAAAGGCCATGGCGTCCTTGTAGATGCTGCACAAGAGTTGGATCTACATGGCATCTATTCCTTGTTTCCCTAGTGCTTCCAGTGTGGAGGAGGTACATACCGAGTCAAAGGCCTGGGCATATTCTATGAAGCAGAGTACTAGTGGCATCTCGTATTCGTTCATTCTGCTGATAATTGCAGAATCCAGCTTGTTCTCTGGGCTGAGCAGCTTCCAGGGACGTCTTCAGACATGCAGCTATTACTATCATGAATGTTTTGTAAATAACAGGAAGGAGGCTGATGGGACGATAGTTCTTCTAATCTTCCTTGCTTCCTTTCTTGTGCAAAAGGACAATCTTTGCATGATTCCATTCCTTGGGAATTCTACCTAATCTAAGGCAATTTGTGAATAACTGTGCTAAAAGGGGAGAAATCTCTGTAACCCCAAGTTTCAGATATTCCACTAAAACTCCATCTGCTCCTCCTGCCTTTCCATTCTTCATCTTCTTGGTTGCCTCTGTTACTTCTTCTGGGAGAATAGAGGGGGGATTTTCTGAGTTTTGTGTTTCTTATAGGTTTTCCTATTCAACATTTTCTGTCTTCCTCTATAAGTTGGTGAAGTATTCTGCTACTGTCCTCAGTATTGCTTGTCTATTTGAAGTAGTTGTGCCATCTTCCTCCTGGATAACCAAGATTTGCTTCTTTCCCATTGCTAGGCATTGTCTGACCTTCTTCATGCTCTTGATGTTCTCTATAGCCTCTTACACAATTCTTTCGTTAAAATCCCTCATGTCTTCCTTCATTTCCACTCTGATAGATTTGCATAGCTCCACATATAGAAGTTGTATAAAACTTCACAATTAGTAACTGTGTAGAGTTTGTTTGCCAATGTGTAGTCTATTTCATTTTTTACTCCATTAGGATACCTCTCCAAGTCCACTACCTTGTAGGATTCTTCTTGAAATATGTATTCGTTATGTATGTATTGGTGCACTCTGCAAACTCTACCAGGAGGTGACCTCGTTCATTTCTCTTTCCTAGTCCATGTTTTCCTGTGAAAACATCATCTGCTTCTTGCTTACCTACACGAGTGTTGTAATCGCCCATGATGATTTTATAATAGTGGTCTTCCTTATCATGTTCAGTGCCAAGAGTCTGGTAGAAAATTTCAATTTCCTCTTCGCTGCTTGCTGCTGTTGGTGCATAAACTTGGATGATCTGAATAGAGTAACGCTTATTTATCATGAGAATGAGCTTACATATTCGTTCAGATACACTTTCTATTTTCTCCACATTATTTCTCGATTTCTTGTTAATCAAGAAGCCAACTCCTCCAAGTCTTCCATTCTTTGTTCCCCTATAATAGAATATATGCTCTTCCTGGAGCGTAACCAGTTCTTCTGATTTTCTTCTTACTTCACTGAGTCCAATGACATCCCACATATCTTCTCTGCTTCATTGAGTAGTTCCAGGAGTCTATCTTCACTCTCAAGCTGCATTAGTTGTAGGTTGTGAAGTGTAGGGAGTTATTTCTTTTCTTCATGATGGACCTCTGTAATGCCACCACCTCCCAGACATCCAAATGGGTGGTGCTTTTATATCTGGATAAATTTCCATTACAGAGGCTTATCATGAGAAATTGTATTTGCACCTGAAGGGTAAAAGACAGTGATTCAGTGAGTCTCACTGCCCATTGGTGAAAGAATGAATGCCACTCTCACTATTTGGCTGGAGATATTGTTGAAGCCTTCTTAGCATGGTTAAACCTGAGCTATACATCGCCTCCAACCTCCCTTTACACCCCTCTGCCCTGATGAGGCAATGAACTGTGGCAGTATGAGGAGGGGATATATATATATATATACAGGACGGAAGCTGCCGATCTAGCCATCATCTCCAACATCATCCCAACTAGGAGCGTTAGACAGCATCGAACACTCGTATCTCTTCAATACATTTCGGATTCGGNTATATATATATATGCATAAATAGACCTTTGCCCAGTCATTCAGCATTTGAAGTATGTGGTATAGGCATAGCATGTGTTGTCCCCTTCTTGTTTTTCCTATATTGCAGTGTATCCTTTACCTTTTAATATAAGTAGCTTCATGATGCATACATATATCCTGGGTTTGATTCGTAGTAAGGGCTTGTTGTTGACTCTGTACATATGTACATTGTCTTTGTTTATTTAAAAACTCAGAAAATTCTTTTCGACATCTGATTCTCCAAAATTCTATGAGTACTAATGAATATTGTTTCTCACTATAAATGAAATGAATGTTGAAGATAAGTGTGTGTGCATATGGATGTAAATTAGCAAAACCATTTTCTAAAGTGATATCTAGTTGGTCAAACTGATTTTCCCTCTTTGCTCTTTTTGATACAGAAGATTTGTTTTAAAATGTTTAAGGTTGTATCTGGAATTCCTTATCCATATTCACATGTTAGCATTGTATGCATGATGTATGACATTCACTATGTATGTGTGCTTTATTTTGTAAAATTGTTCCATTAATAAATCTGATATTGAGGAAGCTCGTTAATTTTATTTCAACCATACCATGTGTAGCACATTGTTCTTACTACATACTCACTTAATCCTAAAAAATTTTATCCAAGTAAGGGAAGTGCATAGCTCTTCTGATTTTATGCAGTTATTAAAGAAAATAGAAATGATGGTAATAGGCAGTTAAATTACTATTATAGCAGGTGAATTGATTGGCATTAAAAAGAAATCAATAAAAAATTATAGATGAGGTAAACTGGAATGACAAAAACAGGATGGATAGTAATAGGTGAATAGAAGGGGTAGTTGCATATCATTGGATAATTTTAGATTTCTTAGATATAGATTTAGATTTTTACTCTGTAAGCTGCCAGTGGCATATGGCAGGGGGTGTATTAACACCTTACCTAATCTAACCTATTATATTCTCTGATGCTATTTGGAAAGGATGACTAGAAGTAACTATCTGTTTTAGCAATTATTTCCTTGTAATGCTTGGTTGTTGCCTCTCGAAGAGTGAGCTCGCTGTTTACCGGAATAACAATATCCTTTACTTCACCTAAAAATTCTAAACCGATGAATTTTTCGAAAATCTTTCGTCGGTAATCAAATCTTCTCTCCTACAGTGAGTTCCAACCAAGTGATTTTATCATATATATTTTACAGTAACGCTACTTCCAAACCTGAAATCTCCACTGACAAAACAGGCTGCTCTACATTGAACCATCTCTAAATCTGAGACTAGCTCTACTCTGTGTGGATTCCAGACTGTGCAGCAGTACTCCAGACTTGGTCAAATGAGGGAAAAGTATGCAATTTCTTTAACTCTAGATGGGCATCCTCTCAGGGTTCTACTTATCAATCTTTGCATTCTATCCACCTTTCCTATAGAATCTCAAATATGTTCCTTGAACAATTAACTACTGCTGAGTGTAACTCCTAGGTATTTATTGTGATGCAGGAGCTCTAAAGGATATCCTGAAATTTGATATTGCTCGCTAATAATGTTGGTGGAAAGCGTAAAAGTCATAGCAATGCACTTCTTCGGATTTAAATCAAGCTGCCAATATTTGCACCAACATGATATTACGCTTAGGTCGCTCTGAAGGATACTGCTATCATCTTCTTATACAATCTCTCTATGTATGAGAGCATCAGCAAATAATCTTACTTTGACTTTTACATTATCCAGCAGGTTGTTAATGTAATCAAGGAATAAAAATCGCCCCAAAACACTTCCCTGCAGAATACCTGATGTGATATGTACTTCATCGGATAATTTTTCTGTCCAACGCAACCCGCTGAGATCTGCTTTTGAGAAAAGATTATATCCATCTGACTACATTTCTGTCAATAGGGTAGGCATTCAGCTTCTGAATTAGTTTAATGTGGGAACACTCTGTCACATGCCTTCCTGAAATCTAAAAATACTGCATCTGTTGTAACACCCTTATCTGCTGCTTTACCTATGTTGTTAACAAAAAGGGATAACTGGGTCTCACATGACCTTTGGATTTGTATGTTTGGATGTGATCACTAGAGCGATTGGAACAGTTGTAAAAGTTGCTCTTTCTTGGCAAACAAATTGTGAGAAGTATCTACAAGGGGATAAAAATCAACCCCCTTTTAATATGTTTCAGTGGAACGATTTTCCTGTCTATATGACACCACTTGTACTGCAAAATGTCTTTCTTTTTGCCATTTCCAGACTTTTTTTGCAGTAACCCCCCAGGTCTCAAGTAGACCCGGTTTACGGTATTTAATTAAACGAGTATTTTTCCATTGAATGAATATTTTTGTCAATATATCGGCATCTCTGAATACAGAGATTAACAGATTAGTTTTAAATTATCGAAAAGTAGGACAGGTAGGAGGACACTTTTCGAGGAAGGACAGATCCTCCCTAAAGGAGGACGATTGGTCACCTTAACATTACTGAATTCGGTTGCGATTCTAAAAGATCGTCCCAAACTCGAATTGTTCTCTTTGGGTTACAACAGATAATATGTATCATGATGTCATACGTCGGATAGTGATTTTCACCTTCAGTGCCTTGACCCGATTCTCGGGATGGCGGTGGACCATAATGTTGACCCATCATTGTCAAAATATTTGGTAGCAGCTTGAATTAATAGGTGCTAGATCTAGAAAGGTCATTGGGCGGTGTTGAAGTTCATGCGCTGATGTATCGCCTATTATAATCATCTTACGTCATAGGTGTTACATAACGACAACAAAAAGAGAGCGATCGATAAAATTAAGATAGTAAATGTAAACACCATGTTTCTTGATTCTTTTATGCTTTTAACTAAAATTTGTGTCTATTCGAGAATGATGACTAGTCATACATCTTTTAAATGGATTACAAATTGTAAGCATATCTTATGTGTGTCATATTTACCGCGTCGTAACGAATTGAGCCAATTGAGCATTTGACACGATAACAAGCAAGGAGCTTCAACCGCAAATTATGTGTGGAAGGGTCTCGAGATCTGGAACAAGCGAAAATTATTTATGTAAGATTGTTTTATGAGTTGGACGTTTTTCATTTTATTCTGTATTCATTTCTTCGAGTTATTTTGAAGCATCTCTTTATTTATCATTAGTTGGTATTGGTTTGTTTCCTTTATTTAATGTTTTTGTTCTCCTTTTTGCAGTACGTTTTCAACATTAATACAATTTTCCCTGTTTTAGTCGACGTATGGTTTATAATTTCATTTTAGATTTGCGTTTATAAGTCAATACTTAGTAAGAAGAATTGGAAAACTTTCCTTTGAGAAATAAATGGAAGGAAATTAGTTTCGTGTATTTATATCATTGTCAAATTCGGATAGTTTTGCCATAGTAACGATTAGGGTCTTTATGTTAAATTATAACTCGCTATAACTCGTTTTCTTCTTTAACTAATACTACAAGGAGCATTGTGATATGTTGTAATTTTGTTTAATATTTGTCCCTCATGACCCAATTTTTGTTTACCACACACAACTATGTTCTGGTCATTGCAGGCTTCTGAGTTCCTGAACTCGATCAAAATGGGAAATGTTTAGAGGGCTTAGGCATTGATGTTTTGCTATGGGTGTAGAAACTTCGACATGGGAACTCAAGATGGCCAGAGACCTAATGCTCTTCAAGGTAGATTGGATGGCATGCATGCAGAAGAGCAAAGACTTCGAACTTTCAGAGGCTGGCCTGTGGCAGTTATTGACTCCGCTAGAATCGCGAAAGCTGGTTTCTTTCGCACTGGAAGAGGAGCTGAAGTAGAATGTTTTGCATGCGGTGGTCGTATTTCGGAATGGAATTATGGAGACGTTGCCATGGCTCGTCACAGGGAACTGAACCCTAACTGTCCATTTGTTCGTAACCCAACCGCATCCAGTAATATTCCGATTGCTATTCCATCATCGTCATCGTTATCTCCCGTGCGCCAGGATAAAAAAGTAAGACGTGAAACTATTCTGACCTCTAATTCCCGTCCTTATGATTTTCATTAAAGTTTACTGCTACTTCCTAATAATGTTAACATATAGCTGCAGTATCTAAACCAGGGTCCCCGGTTCCATGAGGGTTCGTTAGTATGTTTATCCTAATTTTGTGTTTATTTCAGTTGCTTATACAAGAATACCATTCACAAATTAATTAATTCATCCTCGCTACTTTCTGCAAATGTATTACATTTATTAATTCGATTGAAGCCTTAATACCAATCTTTTCGCAATTTGTATTTACTTAATAGTATGTGCATGAATGTAAAGAATATCACAAAACGTACGTGAAAGTACGAAATATTGAGGGAAACAATAAATAAGCAAAAGGAGGGTCATCAGATCACCAAAGTTCAAAAACCACTTGTGTATATTAATGTTTAAAGTGTTAGTGTAGATCAGTAGCTTGATTTTAACAATTTGGAATTTTTATCACAACTTAATGCTATCCATTCATTCAAACTAATAAATGATTTTTAATCTAATTATGGTATAATGTGCACGTTTTAAGTGTATCTTTATCATATATCTTTTAAATCTCATTTTAAAATTTATATGAAATTTTTAAAATATTTTCTTTTGCAGTAAGTGATTCTCTCTAGAAAGTAATGTTGGTCTATAAACTAACAAATATTGCAAAGTGGCACTTCCTGTGCTAGGAAATTAACCTCTCATGATGTTACCAATGTTTGTCCAAAACTTTGCTTGCATCTGCAGTTTAGCTCTATAAATTTGACAACTAAACAAAGTTAGAAAGAGAACTGTGTACAATGAAGGAAACTTAGCTANTGGCTGTATGAAATTAATTAATCATGAGATCTTTAAGGATTTAAATTTATGAGTTACTTTTTGAAGTATAAAAAAATGTTTTTTGATGTTTTATAACCATGCTAGATTATGCTAGTAATTTGTTGAAATTGTGATTCCAAAGTGGGAATTATTGCTCTCCAGGTGCTAGAACAAAGTAGGTGGTGCCTGAATTATGGTTATTTAGTCTTGTTTCTGAACTTTTTCTTCCTAAATTAAATAATCTTGAATTCTAAAAAACATTATGATGAAGTGACCTGAAGGAGATTTTTAACATAGCGATTTATTTTCATTTTATTCTCGTAAGTAGATAGTTTTAGCTGTGGTATGGTAGAAAAGGGGGTATGAAAAACTATGCTAGTGCATGTCTTTCGTGATTGGATTTAAAATATCTATGCTATATCTTTCAAGTAGAAAAAGATGACAATAATGCTTTTTTTAATATATGGGCTAAAAATATTACATGTTGTGAAAAACTTAAGAAAATTCACAAAGGGGCATAGTGATTTAGTACTCTTATGGGGCATATGCTATGACAATGTTTGTTGTTAAATTTTTGATTGGTAGAAATTTTTTCTCATCTAGGTCAAGTTTCATTGATCAAATTAGGTAGTCTGTACTTAAAGTCTTTCCTCTCATTTGATAACTTACCTTATACCTTGATTCTAGGTGATCTTGTAGTTTAAAAATGGAGATGGGGATAACAGAGCAAGAGGGTTGGGTCATCTTTTTCTCAATAATGCAACAGGTTACATAGTTGATGATTCATAGGCATGGCAAACTTCTGTTTCTGCTTAAGTTTTTCTCATTCAATTTAGGTATAAGTACATCATTTAAACCTTTATTTGATTTTCTCCTACATTTTCTTCTTATTTAATGCTGCGAGATAAAATGATACATTTTAATATTATTTTTGTCATTACAAAATAGTTTCCCTTATACATGATCACAAGTTTAACTATTTATACAATATCTCATATAGAATAAAATCACTGTTATCCAGGGTTAGCATGTTGATTCCAAAATGACATATTTCAGGAAAATGTATTAAATGAAACAGTTGCAGTTCCTAACCAAGGTGGACCAGATTATCACAGGGAAGAGGTTCGCTTGGCTTCATTTATTCAAAGAGATGGAAAAAGATGGCCAAAGCAAGACGAAGTCTCTCCTTCTGCCCTTGCCAAGGCAGGATTTTATTGGAATCCTAGCAACTTGTATGGGACAGAGGAACAAGTCAGTGATCGAGTGACATGTGCTTTTTGTGAAAGCTCCCTTGGAGGCTGGGAGAATGGTGATGATCCAATGAGCGAACATCGACGTTGCTCTAACACATGCCCTTTTGTAATGGGTGCTCCTGTAGGCAATGTACCTATCCCCAGATCCTCTGTACAGGAAGCTTCAGTTATGGAGGAAAACGAGAGGCAGTCTCATCCCAGATGTGCTCCTGGTCAAGGGATTGGGGGCAGTGAGTATGACTTATGTTAGCCGACTGAATTTCAAGAACGTAGGTTGTGCTAGGTTAGTGACTAACACTTATAGCTGTCAGTGGCTGTCAGACTTCATGGCCCATTTTCAGCAAGGTTTGTTAATGTAGTTGTTAACTTAACATGCACTTTTATTTATGGATAGTCAATTAACTTACACAGTGCAGAACCATCTATCTATCCAGCTACCCAGAAACCTGAGGGTTGCCAGATAACAGTTACTTAATGTACTTGAGAATTCGGGTCATGCCAAAGATGGGGTAATGATTGCATATGAAAATATATTTACTCCAAGCATGTCCTCAACTATAGGAAAATACAAATTCTTTTAAGCATTGATATGAATAAGTAATTAAAACGATTAGAACATTCTTAGATTTGAAATGCCCCAGTCAGTGAAGTTTCTTTCAGTTTCATTAAAATTAATACACCAAATTTCCATTTTGCTTCCCATTTTCATAGTTCTACCACAGTTCTACCATCTTTGCTCTGTCCTCATTATTACTATATATACCACAATTATGCCAAAAATGTTTAAGTATGTCCCTTTTTTGTTTCTCTTTTTATGGATCTTCTTGATGAGGGGTAGGCCGGTACATGGATCTGTGCTGTATTTTTAAGTAATTGCTATTTTTGGAAGGAATCTATGTGGGGGAAAAATCATTTATTGCTTACATACTTGAATACATTACACATAAAAATTTTGTGGTTTGGGTAACATAAATGTGTTTTTTGGGAACTTACATAGTTGTTCAGTATCTTTCAGAGTGACCTGTAGTTGTGACACTTAGGCCAGATATTATAATATATATTTAAAATGGACTTAATCTTCACTTTGGGGTCCTGCACTATAATCACTTGTTAAAGTTAAGAATATAGTTAATATGCATGCTAAACCATCATATGTGTGTGTGTGTGTGTAAATGTGTGAATACATGTATACGATACTAAAGATAACAATGAAGGAATGGCATCACCGACCCAGCGATTGTTTTCCGTACTTTCTCACTAAGGAATAATTGAGACATACGAACAATTACGCAGCAGATTCCTTGGTCAGTAGCCAGAAATGGGCCTACATGATCTTTTCCCAGGATTGCGAAGGGAGTCAAAAGAGCAGGAATTGGGGCAAGTAGTCCAACTGCTCTACCAGAAGACTGCTCATGGAATTGGCAATGCACACATTTCCTGACAAATCAATGCAAATGCCTCACGAGTTGAGGCCACCAATACTGCCCCTGTATGTGCACCCTCATCTTAGTCATTCCATGGTGTCCTCCAATAGCACATACATGGCAGACCGCCAACATGTTATGGCAGAGTAAGCGTTGCACAACCAAGAGTAGCCTCCTCTTCCACTGTTCATTCAATACAGCATGCCATTGACTAGCTGGAACTTGTCGCCCTCCGCCTCTCTCTCTAAATACGGCTCACCTTCATCCTCAACTCCCTTTAAGACATCCAATAATGTCTTATCGGAGCATTGCTGCACAATGATGTTGGACACCTTTGACCCTCCATGTACTAACACTCACAAACAGTTCTCTGCTTCAGTCCTTCGGTTCTCTCAACCCTGGCAGTTGAATTCTGGGAGAGCTCATCTGCTGCCACATTCGCTTTACCCTTCCAGTGAATTATCTTAACCCTTTAGCTGCTGGGCCTATTTTCAGGTCAAAAGGTCAAAAATCCACCAAAAAATGAATTTTTAGTGTGGTCAATGGTTTTTTTTTTTCAGAGGTATATACTTTGGTCATGTGCCAAAAAATAGCAAATTAAAATCAAAAAATTAATTTTTTAATGCAATAAATTTTTTATTAACATAAAATTTGGAAAATATGGAATATGTTTAAATGAGTAACAATATATAAATTTTCAAAATGATACATCTGAAACATATCTTAAAAATATTGGAGTCCAAAAAATTTTAAAGTAATTTACATTAGATTATAATAATAAGTAAAATTTAGTTGACGATCATTTTCTTGTCATCATTACGATGACATGAAAAACACAGAATAACTCACCTGTTTAATCTTGAAGTCAACGTAGCGTAACTTGGTTGATGACACGCGATTAACCCATATAGTGCCAACAATCTATAGGCCCACGGGATATGTGCAAAAATGCCACAGGCCGATCTATCAGCCGGCTGTTTTTGCGCTTTGGTCCTTTCTCCCCTACACCTCACATTGCTT
Organism: Ladona fulva; assembly: GCA_000376725.2. NCBI lineage: Eukaryota > Metazoa > Arthropoda > Insecta > Odonata > Libellulidae > Ladona > Ladona fulva. The sequence continues at coordinate 305,959 of KZ308426.1, read as the reverse complement.
CATAAACACTTTTTCAGTATCTGTGATGCTTCTCTACCACTGTCGATGAAAATTTTCAATGACAGTGCAATATGTGTACAAATTTTTAGCTAGGGAAACATTGGATGTTTTTTTTTCTGCCGCGGCGTATCTGGTATTGTTGTGTTGCTGAGTGCTTTTTGCAATGTAAGCTGCCACACTCATATCTCACTTTGTATTACCATTATTTTGAGTTCTAACCTTGCCCTTGTGGCCATTCTAAACACTTCTTTGATATCACTCATGGTTATCCATCTCAAGAGATATCAATCATTTTCTCCACGCAGCATCATTGGCTCTCTTCTCTACTGTAGCTCCTTTTGCTATTGCTTTGAAAGGACCACAGTACTGAGTTCTCTTTTGTTATAGTTTCTTTTTGACTTTGGTTATTTTGTTAAGGATTTAGTTAATTTAAGTAATTAAAAGAAAGGTTTTTCCTTATTCTATGAAGACTCTAAGAAGACTTCCACTTGCCCTGAGAGATTTTCAGAAAATATGAATTTATGCTGCAAAATACTCTGGAATATGCACATGCTTTTATATGGAATATACACGATGCTTGAAATCCATTGTAAATCCTTAAAGAATCAAAAAGAAATCGGCAACTTTTGCCCTCCAGAAGACTTTGTTTGGTGATTAACCAACTCATCCTGGCATACCCAAGTGCTGAGCGTGAGCCAGGCCACTTCACATTTTGAGGGTTTTCTTCAACTGATGAACTTAAAATGCACATCTGTGTTTACAAATGATATAGAAATACACAAAGGAAAGATACAAAATGGTCGAAAAGTTTTTCTAAGGGCTTGGGGTAAATCCAATTTTGGCAGCTAAGGGTAGTTGTAGCCAGATCAGATATATCTGATTTCGGCAGCTAAAGTGTTAAGATTACATCCTTGAGAGTCATGATCCACTGCCCCAGCTTAGTACTGATACTCTGCTTCTGGTGCAACCAGGTTACAGCCGAATTGTCTGTTGCCACAGTGAAGGGTGCCCCGTAAATGTAGCGATGGAATTTCTCCACTGCCAAGATGATGACAAGGCACTCGAGCTCATTACTGTGGTACTGAATGTCATGCTCTGAGAGTCTAGGCTGATATAAGCCACAGTAAACTCCCATTGCTTGCTCCATTGCACCAGGACAGCCCCAAGGTCATCATAAGAAGCATTTTTATAGATCTCTCAAGGGGGATCCTCCCAAAAGTACTGCAAGGCTGGTGCAGTTGACAGCCTTGTCTGCAGCTCCTCAAAAGCTCTTTCCTGCTGCACTCCCCAAGACCAGCTCTGTCCCTTCTTCAGAAGAAAATCAAGTGGCTTTGTGATGGCTGCAAAACCAGCGATTAACTGACTGTAGTTGCTAGCCATATGAAGCCCTCTTCTGTTGGTGGGATGCATGAAATCCCTTAGTCCCTGCACTTTCATGGGGTAGAGGCCACATTTCTTCACTGTCCACCACATGCCTGAAGAAAGATAAGCTGGACATCGCAAAGTAGCTCTTGTTGGCTTGTAACTATAGCCCTGTGCTGGAAATTCCACTCAAAACGGCTGATAGACGGTTCAAATGCTCCTTAAAAGTACTGCCATAAACCAAAATATCACCCAGATAGTTACTGATGCCATTTGAGCCTGACTAACACTTTTTCCATTAGCCTTCAGAATATGGCCGGCACATTTGAGAGCCTGAATGGCATCCTCTGGCTGATAAAGTCTCTCTGGTATCACAAATGCAGTTCTCTGGTGATGTTGACCTGACAATACTCGCTAGCCTAGTTTAGGGAAGAGAAGTAAGAGGATACTTCTAACTGATCAAGGGCGTCATCCGTGCAAGGCAGGGGATACATGTCCTGTTTCATGATTGCATGGAGCCTCCAATAATCCACACAAAACCATAATTCCCCTGACTTCTTTCGCACCAGGACAACCAGAGAGACCCATGGGCTAGTGGAGGGTACTATCACCATCCCTCAGCATTTAGTCCACTTGCTCCACAATTAACTGCTTCTTGCCTTGAGACATGCAACGTGGTGGTTGGTGCAGTGATTTCTCTTCCATAACGTTGATCTGGTGCATTGTCAGGTCCGTCCTTGGTAGGGGGTCGCCCTTTGTACCAAAACTACTTTGATTGTACTGCAGTAGCTTATGGAGGGATATGAGATGGGCTTCAGTCAGACCTGCCCCAATGTTCCACTCTCATGAGGTGTCAGCTGGTAGATCATGGTTTTGCATAGGCCGAGGCTCTCCAAAAGGGTGACCCATCAACTCTGCCCTAGACACACTGAACAGATGCTGAGCCTTACAAAGCACAAGGGTATCAGGGCCCAGGTTCATTACAGGAATGGAAACCATGCCATTCCTAATGTTCAGAATCATGCCAGGAATAAGCAGTTCCCTTCTGGAATCTGCACTTTTCACTGTGTCTATGGCGACCAAAAGAGGGGAAGATTTGGGACACTCACACTAACGAATATGAACGAGTTCAAATATTAAGCGTATAGTGTCTCCTTTGAGGGCAAAGCTGGAGAGAGAGAGGGAGGTGAAGTGAGGATTACATTGTGTTGTATTCCTTCAGGGCATGCGTCACAGGTACGGTAGGTGTGGCAGCTAAGGACATGGGTTGCTCTTGATTGTGGGTGGTGGCCTATGTTGGGGTCAATAATGCCTGTCACTGCACTTCTGAGGATATTCTAGGTTCTTTTAAGGACCTGAATTCTGAGGTTGAGCACATGCGTGGGGTTGGTTGGCATCGATATGCAGCTATCTATCTGTAGCATTGTCTCACAGATCGACTGTGGCCACCATGTTTGGAAGAAAATAGATAGACTGATTGCGAGGTTATGGGAGTTCTGTCAGGGCATGGGAGCTGACTTTGTGGACCTTCAGCCAACCCGCCAGTCATACCTCCTCGTCTTAAACAGCTCTGGGGTCTACTATACTGCTGAGGCAGCAAGCAGGGTGGCTCACAAGATTTATGATCATTGCAGATATTTTTTAGGATAAAGGATATTTCAAATAGTGGGAATGCTCCTAACTTAAGCAAATCATCAGATGTGAATCAATGAGGAAATAATACCAAATACCGTTAATCATCCTGTAAATAGAGTATATGATTCACAATGTGTCACTCAGACTTCACCCTATGTTAATAACTTATCAATTGCTGTTATAAATTGTAGGAGGATCAAAAATAAAATAGCTGATCTAGAGCATTTTGTCCGAACTAACTATTCAGATATAATCATTGGTACAGAAAGCTGGCTAACAGATGGAATTAGCAACTATGCAGCATTCAAAATTAAAAGCCTACTTGAAGCATCCAAACAATATCAACATGGATCAAAGAAAGAGCTATTTCAAACAAGCAAAATCGGAAGGAAAATGAACCATGCGAGATGCCCTCCGCAAATTTGTAAATAAGATCTTATGTCAATACTTAGATAAGGACCCTAAAGCATTTTTGAAGGGAAAAGCAAACATCTTATATGATTTTTTCCATAGCGTATTTACGTTCAATAATACATTAGGTACCCCACCGGAAGTTGATTGGTCTGAAGCCATGTCCAAAATTATTGTCAATGAAGATGGCTTTATTAAACTCCTGTGGCAGATTAAACCAGCTCAGGTATTCAAGGAAATAGTAGAAAGCATAGCCCCCTTTCAAAAAGTAATATTTGAAAAGTCTATGAACGAAGGAAAGGTCCCAAAAGATTGGAAAATTGCAAATATTACTCCAATATTTAAAATCGGCTTAAAGGAGGATTCAACAAATTATAGGCCTATATCTTTTACATCATTGAGCAGCAAAATAATGGAACATTTTTTAATAATAGTTAGTTCCTTGGCTTTCTCGACACGTCTAAATTCATAGTGAGCAACCAACACGGTTTTTGTAATATATGATCCTGCGAGTCTCAGCTAGCGTTGTTTGTTCATGATATCTTGAAATCTGCTAAAAATAAAAGGCAAGTCTATATGATATTTTTAGATTTTTGGATAGCATTTGATAAGGTTCCACATAATAAATTATTATACAAATTAAAAGTTGCTGGTATCAATGGAGAAGTAATAAACTGGATTAGGGACTTTCTTTCTAACAGAGAACAATGAGTAGTACTTTATGGTATAAGTTACCTCCGGCCTACCACAAGGAAGTGTTATCAGACCATTACCATTTTTAGTGTACATCAATGACCTTAGCAATAATGCAATAATATTAATAGTAAAGTTAGGATATTTGTGGATGACACGGTAATTTATAGGGAAATAGGAAGCTCAGAGGATAGATTAACCCCCTTGTGTGATTTAGATAAAATTATGAAATGGTGTGATGATTAGCAATTAGAGCTCAATATAGATTAATGTTCTGTAATCAACTTCTTCCAAGGGAAAAATGATGCCAATGGTTATTTGTACAGGCTCCGATGCAAAACTATCAATATTAGAAATGGTAAATTACCTTGGAGTAACCCTCACCAATAACTCAACCTGGGCTGCCCACATCCGTAATATATGTGGACAAGCACTTAAGAAACTTGAATTCATGAAGAGAATTGTCGGTAGGAGATAAGAAAAAGTCTGTGAGCAATGTTACATTGCGTTAGTCAGGTCTAACCAGGAATATGCGTGTAGTGTATAGGACCCTGCAGAAAAGTATTGTGTTTGGGAATTAGAAAAAGTACAGATAAAGGCAGTATGTTTTGTAAAGAATTGTTAAAAGTCAGTGAGTGTTACACAAATGCTTCAGGATGTGGGATTGGAATATTTAGAAAATAGAAGGCTTAAATAAAGGTTAAATCTATTAAGGAAATTTAGAAAAAGCACTTTCATAGATGATGTAGCTGACATAGTGCATCCCACATGTTACATAGGCCATTCTGATACTGTGAGGAGAATCAGAGAAATAGATGCTCGAACAAGTCGTTTCAAGAATTTGTTTTGCCTACAAATGGTACGTGAAAGCAATCGATTAGAGAATTAGAGTCATGGTGCTTCCACCCCCTGCCACACAATGAAAGGCAGTTTGCAGAGTACACCTCTAAATGTAGACCCCTTTCAGGTTCTTCATCCTTGTTACCACACAACTTGTCACCTACACAGTCTGGCATCCCCACTAAATGCACCCCACTGCTCACCAACCAATCTACATCCTGTATCAACGGAAATAGTGTAGGTTCTAGCACATACCCAACATCAAGCGTCACACAAGAGTTCCCCTCTTATATCTCCAAGCAAGATCACCCTTGAGTTTCCACCATCCTTCCGTCAACACCTCTCAGAAACCACTCCTGATCACTGGTTCAGCCTCAGTGCCTTAGCTAACTCCAGCGACACAACACTCACACCACTGTCGACCAATGCCACCAGTTCCCTAAATCTCACCTGGAGCGCTACCTTGACTGTCAGGAGCAGCCCGGTACATTAAAATTTACACTCCCATGCCCTGAAAGATGGGGCTGTCCAGGCCGTTTACCTGATGGGCATGTGCCTCATAAGCATTTGCTTGTCCCAGCTCCCCACAAACATAGCACCACATGTTCCAACAAGCACAATCTGGGCAATCCCGTGCCAAATAGCCAGTATGACCACAACTGAAGCATTTGGTGTCACAGCCACTCTGCTCCCAAGCAGCCCAGTAGAGATGGCTCCCTGACATTCCTTGCTGATCTCACATGCCGCACTCTCCAATGCATCCAGATGATACAACATGTCACCTATAATCTCTGCTAACCTGTCAAAGTTATCATCCCTTTGGCCATCAAGACTCGCAGGTCTGGCAAATGGAATAGCATGACTGGTTCCAGAGGTTAGGCCTGAATCTGGAGTGGGAGCCCTCAGGACAGGGAAAGTAGCACCCGGAGCTGAAGGCGAACCATCCATAGGAAAAACAGTGGAATAAAGCCCTCATTGCACTGCTTCCAGTTGTTCTAGGAAGCCCCACACTATTACCAGAAGGCCTGACATTACCACAGCTGTGAATTCAGGGCACGACAGGCCCTAAGCAAGGTGGTTAATTTTGTCACTCTCCAGAAGGGTTACGGGGCAGTGATGACATGAGGCAGGTTTTTTGTACATGCACATATGGCTGTCTTCTCCCTGGTCCATGCATCTAAGTCCTCCCCTGCACTCACAGAAAAAAGGATGGCAGTAAGGCTGCTTGCACTTATCATGCGAGGGGCACAAGATGTCTATTACATTATTAAAACTTTCAACGCTTAGGGTAAATTTTCAATTTTTGCCGGTGACAAATTTATTTTTATGGTTATAGATAATCTTTCTATTCCTATTCATGAATTGACCAAGGAAAAATAGAAAAAAAATATTTTTTTTCTTCAACTTTTAATATTTAAATTTGGACGATGGTCGTCGAAAAAAAGGTTAAAAAAATATTGGTTAAAAATGAAAACTACGAAACTATTTACTGAAATAGAGCCTTAGGAATGACTGAAAAGAGAAATTGAAGCGCATGGAGGCGGCGCCAAAGTCAATTTACTTGAAGAAGGCCTTCGAAAAGAATACAGACCGTGGACGACGATCGTCATCTGCAGTCACCGGAGAGCACTTGCTGGGCGACGATCGTTGTCGCTCAGTGTTGAACATGTTAATGCTCCAATAGATAGAGACGTTCTGCTCTCGAATGTCTGCATAAATCCCAATCTCGTGAGCGACAAAGTCCAAGCTCTCTTGCAAGAATGATACCAGGTCCTATCCCACTCTCCAAAAATGTCACGACTAACAATAATTTGTTTGTCAACTTGCTTTTTTCTCTCTGTAATTGCCCGGAAAACAACCCCATAGCTCACGTGCCTTTTTTTAACTCCTCTCCTATGTCTGCTTCAATCCAATCCCACTAGAGGGCCAGGCAGTGCCAATACTACTACTAGCCAATTGTGACAATATTGTTGCTTATTACTTCATATAGTATAGTTTTCAATAACTACCAAAGGCTTCAAGTCTGATTCATTTTAGTAAGTGCCTCAAAATGAATTCTGACTCTCCATTGGTCTTCTAATGGACGAAAAGTTGAAGAGACACCTCCAGTAACTTTCCCCTAGGCTTCAAGGTGACATCATATCAGAAAGTACCTCAATATATTGTCCAAGTTTCCAATAAATTTATTGGGAATAATATTTAACCTGCCCTGGTATCAAGTCATGGGTCAATACAGAAGCAGTTAAACTTGAATGTAAAATAAAGCCACAATCCCTATTCACATATCAAGATATATCTATGTTGATTTTTGGGAAGTACATAAAAAGGAAATTTTAAATCTGACCTGTGTATTTTACATGGGAAAATGTGAGCACCTAGCATTGAACCCAGGGCCATTTTAGAAGATCTCTGTTCATGTTATGTTTCAGAAGCACCTAATATGTAAATTTTGGCCCCTCTTTCAGACCTTGTCCAAATCATAAAAAACACACGGTAAAATTACAGCTTATAACTAACTCTGCCATCCATGTATAAGATGGATTTTTCCACTCGCTAGGTGCACTGCGACCCCTTGTTTAATTGACTAAAAACTTTGTACAGTTTCTGTATCACCGTCTTGGCTCTCTTCCTCTGCCTCACCCTGTCACTAATGGTATTTATTTAGAATTTTTTTTATGTTGACTAGTTCTGTGGTATGAAAATGCAGGCATCATGAAAAAAAAAAAAATTTCCATCCCATGTTAGGAGCTGATTCTAGTGCTGAGATAGAGGGGAGATTTCCCATTATGCTCTTCTCAGGGAAGAACTTAAGATAAAAAGTTGTTTTACAGCATATTTTTATAGAAAACTCATGTTATAAATGTATCAAAGTAACCAGAGTTGCAGTGAAGTATTTTGTGGGCTCTTGAGCATAGTCTTGGAAAGGTCTGCACTTTTATGAACTTTGTCAAACGGTTCATTATTCATCTGTTATGATGTACCTGAAAAATATTGCTTCATTGTACAGTGAAAAAATGAAAATGAAGCAATAAAAGAATGCAATCTCTTTGCTCGAAAAGTAGACCATATTTAAACTGTTAATTCAAAATTATGATGAGAATAAACTAGCCAAGAATCAAACCAATCTTACAGAGCGATAGTTGACATCTTTTGTCATCCCATCTTCAACTGGGACAAAATAAACCAAACTATAGAAGTTCTTTTTTTGTTCTAAGATCAAAAGGATGCTTTTATAAATTAAAGAGCCAAAATATATTCCATGCTCTTTTTCAATGTGCAGGAAATAGTTTCACATCCTTGTAAAATACTATCCAGGTCATATTGCAGCTTTAACTGACTTAACTATGAATAATAACAGACTTGATTATTAATGAATTTCATATTCCTTTAACTAATAAATTGGCATGTATAATATAAAAAAATGGGAGTATATTATATAAGGCTTAAAGATAGTGATTATTCAATATAGTACTAAAATAGTAATTCCAAGGAAACAGTTTGATATTATGAAATTTATGGAATTGTATTCAATGATTTGGGTTAATGAAATGTGTTGTGCTCTACTGAATTCTATAGTTATTGATCAGTACATTATATAGTATCAAGTTCATTTCATATGATAATTAATGATTTAATTTTGAGAAATAAATGATTTTCTATGCATGCTATTCCATCTGATATCTTTTGAGCTATATACTCAGTCTTTTTTCAACTATGAAAAATGTTTCTGATAATTTTTATTTCTACCAACTGTTTTTTGAATAGTGTAAAACTGTACTGGAAAGGTGGCATCTTCTTGGTCACCAATTTCAGTTGATTATAATCTTTAAAATGTTTGAGTTTTGAAATTATTTCATGCAAAAGTGTTAAGTGTGTTGTGCAAAATAGTTCTCTCAATTAATAAATGTATTAACTTTTAAATCAGTTACATACCTGTTTCAGGTTGATAAAAGAACAATTTGCATGTTGTATCACTTCCTTGTGTATATAGCTTCTTGATAAGTTATCCTTCTTTTCTGGATAATTATCTTAGTTCTCTCTCTAATAATATGCATAATTTGATGGCATTTTTCTTTTTTTTTGGGACTTACAGTGACTTATTAACAATAATTAATCCTGTGGTAGAGAGGCATGCATTTTATTCTGTTTAGCAGGGTGTCTGCTAACCTGGAAAACTTAGGGAATTTTGTTCTTCTGGAAAACTGAGGGAACTTGGCGGGTAAAATGTACATTTTACACACTTTATGAATGATCTTTCTGTGGCTTTTGTTTTGTGCTGCATATTAGTGTTGTAAAAATTCCCTGGGAGGTAGAAATGTTTTGATGGCAGTATTGTGGAGACCAATTTAAAGCTTATAGATGTGCATGTTTTATGTATAATGTTTTGGCAATGTCATAAATAGGCAATGTGGGATTATATGGAGTCGCAGTTACCAGGGGATTCTAATTTGTCTGGGTGAGAGAAACAGCAAATGAAGCATAATAAGAATTTGTTTTCTAATTGAAGAGTTTTGTTCATTAGTTGACACCACAGTTTGTAGCTGGATTTTCTCATTGAAATTGAAATTGTGCCAACAGTATTTTTTATATCTTGGGCACCCCTTCAAGATAGCAATCAGTTTAACGAGTTTTATATGATGTGTTTATTTTTGAAAAATATATATGTAAATATGAAAAGGAAAAAAAAAATTCTAATGAAATGATTCACTTTGACAAACCTAACATTATTTAATCTCAAACCTTTGTGCCCTGGGCTACCTTCAAGCATGGCCATGTCTAGAGCTGGCTCTTATACCCAGACAATATCATAATGAATCTATGAGCTGTTTGTCACCATTTCTGGTACCTAAAGTGACAAATAATCACCATATGTCTAATATTTAGACAAAATTGTACTTATGTACAGATGTGGAACATCCTGGAAAACTGAAAATATTTTCCTGGAAAACTCAGAGAATTTCTTAATGGCTGGATAGTGGACACCGTGGTTAATCTTGCTTTATCAATTAACGTTTTGGGTACAATTTTTCCAGGTCAGTTTGGGAATGAGAAGCTTGTAGAATTGGTGTCAAGTAGCAAACAGTCAGGAGCATCAAGGAACCAAGGAGCAGAAATCTTAGGAGTGCATCCTCACAGAGGTCCAATCAATATGAGATATTCTACTACAGAGTCAAGGCTTGCATCATTTAGTAATAGATTGAGAAACAGCTGGCCAGCTGATAGAGTCAAGCAGTCTCCTCTCTCTTTTGCAGAAGCTGGATTTTTTTATACTGGTAGGTTAATTGTTTAAGATAGAAAGGAAAGCTTAGTTACCATAACTAGATTACTTTTCTAGTCTTAGCTTGTCATTCTAATAAACTAATTACATGTTTTTACTTCTATAAGAAATAATATGTTAGGACTATATGGAGAAGATGACTCCATAAACGTTTAATTTTTATTTAATATCTTCAGCAAAGATTCTTAGTATGTTTCTCATTCAGTCATTCTCTGCTGTATTTAAATTGAATAATAACTCTTTAAATGTCTTTATCTATATTATTTATAAGTCGTCTGCTATCATTATCTGCTTCCTCTTTCCAAGTATAAGAAATTAAACTTTGAAGCAGTAAATCTGTCAAACCAAAACTGTATAGAGATAAAAGGACGATATAAATTCAAAATTTGTACGTTCTCCATTTTACCATGCTAATCTGTTATAGCTCTTGTGAATTACTGATGTTGATGACATTGTTTTATTTTTTATGAATACAAAGTTACATTGTGACTTTTCTGCTAGCCTTAGAACTTTTCCCCAAGTTTCTGAGAAGATAGTAGAATGGCTCACACAGGTATTGTACAATGGCTGCAACAAAAAAAGTTCATTTATTTCTCATGATTATTATGTTTCAGGTTACAGTGATCGGGTGCGTTGTTTTCATTGTGATCTTGGCTTATGGGAATGGCAAGATGATGATGATCCATGGATTGAGCATGCCAGGTGGTTTCCAAATTGTGAATACGTAAGGCTCATCAAAGGAGAGGATTTCATCATTTCTGCAAAGAATCTTCTGCCAACAAATGACTCACACAGAAACACATCTTCTGGCACTAAATTGTTAAGTTCATCTAGTGCAACAGCTTTAGCCTCAGAGGTAAGCATAGCTTCAAGTTATTGAACTTGAGTTGAGTGTGATATTGATTTGAATTAAGGATCAAGTAGTGATATTGTCAAAATGATGTTAAAACATTTTATTTTTTGGATTGCAATCAAATTGTTTCCCAGTACAGTAAAACTTTGCAGTCGGGAATTTCAAAATAATTCAAAATTCACTCAATAAAGAAACAGATATTGGTCCCACCGCTTTACGTAATGTAATTTTATGGGCAATAACAAAATTTTTCAATAACGAAATGTACTTTTTATCCTCTTCATAGACACGATGTCATACTTTCGAAATGTTTTGCTACATCCAGTTGAAAATTTTCATAAAAGTAACATGTGCAATGGTCCATGAGCTGCCACTTGCTAAAACTTGCTAGGAATTGCTGGGTATTTTATGCCGTTCGTCATGATTGTCTCTGCAAAACAGCGAAATTCAGCACAACTCTATCTCCTTTGTCCATGTTCTGCTAGCATTAAGTAAAATGTGATGTCTTCAGGTGTTCCCAATTCCTGAAAATATGACCATCTGAAATGGGCTTACCAAAGTTACACCAGATTTAAAAAAAAAATCATGAGGAGTTCACGCCTTGCAGCAAATAATCTGAACACCATTTTCATCTGTGCATGTTTCATTCCTTGCGCAAATCCAAAGTATCCTTAATATTCAGGAGGAAATTGATACTGTAATAAGTAAAATGGGTTCGGGAAAAAAAATAGGAAACCTCTTTCTCTGGGAAAGAAAAAAGAAATTTTTGATGCTGTTGAAACAAGTAAAACAAGTGGAGAATCCTAACTGAGTATTGCTGCAAAGTTTAACATTCCTGCTTCAACTTTAAGTAATATCATCTAGATAAGCTAGATAGTTCTGGTGGGATAGCTCAATGGATAGAGGAACCAACTGGCAATTGGGAGATCCGATTTCAAGTCCCGGTTCTGTCAGACTTTTTTCATGTCTGTTTCTCCTTGGGATATGTTATACAAAAACCCAGTTAAGGCATGGTGGTACAAATAGTCTAAATCTTTATTTTGGAGTCGGCTAGTTTTTCAGATGATGCATGAACTGCACAATCCATTAAGGGTTAAAATAAAGCATTGAATTTCTTAAACTATAATATGAAAAGAAGCACACTTAGTATTTCCACAATTGTCTTATTAAAGTGACCAGTTTTGCTTCTGCAGAAGTATCATTGGTTGATGACCTGATGATGCTACTGCAGAAGTGAAACTGGTCGCATGATTAAAGCTATTGTAGAAATTACTAAAATATGCTTCTTTTCATACCATGGCTCTACGCAAAGTTACGCCTTCCTGCATCGATTCTGAAACTACAATTATTTCTTGAGTAATGATGTATCCAAAACAATGACAATATATTGCTGTATCAAAAATGAGCTAACTTCTATTATTCTCTCTTAGAGTATTGATATATTTAATGTTAACATGCTTAGTTAGATGACTAAATCATTTGTGCACTTATCAATGCATAAACACTGTGTATTATGGTACTTGTAATCTTGTGTATATTATCACTCTCTTATATTTAGGTCAACAATAAATCTGTTGATGGGATTTTGTATTGAAATGTTAATCTATACCTGAGTATATTCTGGATACTTAACTTGGTTACTTAAAATACTTTAAATGTAATATTACTAATAGTATCTCTTAAAATTTTTATGAGGGGAATTTTGGCTTTTTTATTTTTAAAGTTTGCTTTAAAATCCAAATTGACAGCACTGCCTCTTTAATTACTTCTTGTACTATTTTTTTGGAAATAATCAACAGAGATCATAGAAGTTATTAATAAATAATATCAGCAACTCAGTTGCTGGATTACCTTTATCAATCTAATCTCTTCTAATGAGTTACTACAAGTATATGCCATCACATCATGATATAATACTATGAATGTATATTTCTGCCACATCTTTCAAGTCCTTTCTGATTCATTATCAGGAAGCACCACGAAATTTGGCACCCATGTTACACACAAATCAACGAGTAAAAGTGAGAAATGTGACCAGTGAAGAGTTGGACAACTTAATGGAATCTGCTCCTGCTCTGGTAAACAAGAAACATTTCACTATTTGAAACAGTTATAAAATTTAAGGAATTACAAGAGTGAAATATTTTGGCCATAACTTTGAGCTGGTGTCCCATGATGAGAGAAAAATAAAATAAAAACTTTCACTCTTTACCATTATGGTTAATTTTGATGTTTTTATGCTTAGTATCAGCATCAGATTGTAAGCAGAATTAAGGGTTTAAATTTGATCTAGGGCTTTAATTGGCTTTGCTATGGATTTTCTATGTTTTTGCTGAAGATTTCCTTAATAATTCAGAAAAAATCTTTTTTCCTCAGGGCATGTTTCAGTTACTTCCATTATGTATTGATATCTCAGGTCAATTTACTACAATAACTCATTTACAGCACATTTATGTCATCCCCTTCCACAGCCCCCTTCACTACTTAACCTACGAGCTTTTTCAAGTACCCCTTTTCTGAGACCATTTTTAGAGAGTTCTCCATTTAAAATTAGATTGTTAGTGTTGTTAAAAGTGCTTGACAGCTGAGGTCAGTTTGCATATGGACACCCACCAAAAACCAAACCCAGAACTGCTTTCACTAAAGGGAACACCCTATCCACTTAGCTAAGCAGAAGCCCCAAATTAGGTTATCTTTGCTGATAGTTTTCCCTCCAGAACATTGACCATATTATTGAGAAGAAGAATCCAAGGAATTGCTGAAATAATATTTACAAGACAAGAAAATATACCCTCTCAAATACTTGAGGTGTGCTAGCACAACTGTATATCCTGAGGACCACATTCAATCCTTTTTAGATGTTGTGAGACCTCAGGAACTGATAAGATCCAGTGGATCCAATAGTGAGGAGCAGAATTAACTTCATAAAATCTGTCTGGTATTTTATGTAGGTCAGGAAGGAAGAAGTTTGTATGTATGGGTCTGTAAAAAAGAACCTGCTTACACATTGCAATGCAACAATTGTGTGACTTTTCAAATAATAAACCTATTTATAAAGGAAGGCCATGCAAAGATGGAATCTCGTTAAGGAAAAAATTCTGCAAATTTTTGAGATAAAGCATGTGCCATGGACAGCTATAAGCAGTTGAGGATCTTAAAAACTCTCTCCAACCCCAACCAAAGGCTTTTTTAACTAGAACCTCTTTCTTTTCACTGCCTCAATTCTTTCTTTCCTTCAAATCCAAATCGTGGTATCTCATGATCACCCTCTTCTCTTTCCTACTTTCATTCCTTAATTAGAGTAATGGAACTGTTGCTAAGCAACACCTGGGTAAACAAAGTGAAGCAATGTGCTAAAATGCTGAAGGTTTTATTTCTTTCTCATTTACTTATCAGCTTTCAAAACAGTCATCAAATTCCTCATCAAGGCTTGGAGTAAAAAATGTTAAAAGATTCTTTGTTGTATAAGTGTAATACCTATACAAATTATTTGCCATTGCTTGAGAAGGAAAAATATCTTCGTTGATGAGGAAAATAATGCTTATTTGTAGATATTTCTTAGTTCTATATGAGTAAATATTATTTCTTTTATCAAGTTTTTATATTTCCTTCCCTCAGTATTTCTTCTCTGTCATTTATATATGATGAAGGATTTGTTTGGTTAAAAGTTAAGCAAATCACTCTGTAGATTATGATGCATTATTGAATAATATATTTATAAAGTGAAATCTTTCATAGTTTGAAGTATTGAATTATGTTTTTGAAATTGTTCATTCTACAAAACTGACATCTTTAACTCAAATTGCATACAGTTATATAAATACTTGATTTTATTTCATAATTATGTATCACTGTTTTGAACTCATTCCATGTAGATGGCTTTAGAGGTTGGTCTTGATGCTGGCAGGGTGAGAAATATTTTACAGCGCAAAATAGAAGAGACAGGTGTCCCTTTCTCTTCCCCTGATGATCTAGTTTTGGAGGTGCTTGGTAGTCAGACAGAGGAAAGAAGAAACATTGGACCTGCAGATGAATCGGAGGATTCAGAAGAGGAAAATGTCCATAGGTCAGTTGGGCATTACTTTTGCCATGGTGATATTTTCTTTAGGAGTATAATTTGTCTCTTATTTTTTCTCTTCCTCCTCATTATGTGATGAGCTTTCATCTAACATGTCTTGAACAACTCAAAAAATAATTCCTAGATGAAACATTATGTAAATGATGACAAAATACAACCATAAATAACTTTACGAAAGTTAAGGTTTGATCCAGTGAATAGTTTTTTCTGTGTTGCATTTGTTCCTTATATTCAACAATAAGTGGCAACCATTGCAATAAATTGTAAGTTGAAGAGTTAATGGAAGAGGCTATTGTATAAATTGGTTATTGTTTAAATTGTTGGTTCAGTATTTAGCAACAACTACAATACCTTGTAGTTGAAGGTGATCATTCTGAGTCTGCTCAGTGTGTGTATTGGGAAGGCGATACATGGTTGGTACAATTAGGTTATGAGTATAAAGTTTCAAGTAAAGATAATTAGTTTTAAAGTTTTTGCACTGTTTTTAAGTTCCTTTGGTGGCAGACTTCATTTTTTGAGAGAGTTTATTGGAATTGACTAGTATGGGCTGTCATTCAGCTTTTCTTAAACTTTATTATAATACTGTTTTATATTCAGAATCACTATTGTGTTTTCTTTGTTTGCTTTGAGGGAAAGACAATCTTTCTCTCTTGATATTTTCTCATATCTGTAGGAAAGAAATAATCCTATTTTTATAGAATTGTCTGGTAAAAACTTAATTAACAGTTTCTTTATCTATTATGAAGTCTTTGAAGAAAGGTTTTGGCAAGGAAGAGTGATTTTAAGACATTTTGACAGGAATGCAATTTCCTTGGCTGAAGTTTGTAACACTTTCCAATTTTTCTCTAGTGTACTTTTAAAATTATTTTCCATTGTCACAGCTATTGGTATACAAGGAAAAGAATAAGTAAGGTATTACACATAAAGTTGCATGGCTAGGAATATTTCCCATGGAGAAACGGACATGAAAAAAGTCTGATGGGGATGGGGATCAAACTTGGGTTTTAATACTGTGACCATTGATCTATCATGCCAGAACATTTCTCCATGCCAGTCTGGGAGACTGCGTAGGCAAGGGTTGGTGGGTGGTCGGACTAAGTGGCATCATTCTCTGCCAGAACCTCATAGAGGCACCAGCCATACAAAGAGAGGTCCTGTCAGACTTTTTTCATCTCCATTTCTCACGGAGGAAAGCGGATTTGCTGTAAATATTATTTTTCTATATAAACCTGGGTCATTGTACAACTTTAATTTTTGCAGATGGGGAGCATTAGGTATCCGTAGGTTCCATCCAGAATATCATTCTGATTCTGATAGTGACAATGAGAGAGAAATTGATGAAAGTGACTCTAGTGAAGATGATGCAGAAGAGGGAGAAATTAACACTGATGTCATTGTCAACTTTTTGAGGTAAGAGTCAGTTTATATTAGACTATCACTTCTGTTCTTCTAAAATAACCATTCAGGGATCATAATCATGGTTAGAAAATTACCAAGGTTTCATCGACACAGTTGGAGGGGGACACTGAAAAAAATAAATTCTTGACCATCCCTGCCTCTTTTCCTTATTTATCTTCCTTGCAAGGTGTTTTTAAAGCAGGGCTTAATCCAACATTTTTGTATTAATCTAATCTATGCCATCAAAAAACATGAGTTATTGATATTCGAATACATAATAAGAAGTCATAATATTATAAGATGTTAAATGATGTGAAATGAAATGGCAACATGAAAATTCTGCAATAGTTTCAGATCCATCAGTGAAATTACTCAGCCTAAAAATGTTCATGCTTCTTGAAGATAAAAACTTTATTTATAGAAGTATTAATAATGAATCTTTGAGTTCAAATAAGATGCAGATTGAGGTGGCCAATAGTTGAATCACTGGAATAGGATATAAATAAAACCAGTCGGCTCACCACCAAGCATAATGTTAGCATAAGAATTAAGCTGTTATTTTCTCAAAATTCTGCACATCTTTGAAGACACTGATTTCTCCGAATACTGCTGAGGGAGTTTGAACCCAGAAGAGGAAGTAAAAAATTTTATTACTCTAGCCAGGATTTGAAAATTGCATCATCATGGTATTCAAGGTTTATCCAGGATAAAGTTTACTTTCATAAGATATGTTCTTCTTATAATTCCTGTTTATGTACCTCCTCTCCCTATCTGGTATTAGGTAAATTTTATAGACAGAAATATGTATGAATACAGATTTAGTCATTTTCTCCATACCCTAGGAAAAGATTAGTTCTTCCCTCTCCTCATCTCCATGACCATGTTCTCCATTCCCCTACTGACCTCAATGTTGTGATAGCCACAAATTGTCCTAAGGCTCCAACAGTTACAATCGAGAACACCAAGGAGCGTTGAGTTAATTTTGTCCAGGACTGTCCATGCTCTCAAGCCCTGTAACAACTAATACTTGTAATTCATGATACAGTTTTTGTAGAATAAGTTTCCTGGAATATAGATTACCATTTCAAAAGGGTGGCATATTTTTGTTTTTGCACTCTTATGGCTTTCAGTGGTTTTGGGTTTTATGTCTAAGACACCCCCGTCAAGCATGATGGAACTTAATTAACTTAGTTTTAAAAAAATATCTAATTATTTGCCATTGCTTGAGAAGGAAAAATATCTTCGTTGATGAGGAAAATAATGCTTACAATAAAGAAACAGATATTGGTCCCACCGCTTTACGTAATGTAATTTTATGGGCAATAACAAAATTTTTCAATAACGAAATGTACTTTTTATCCTCTTCATAGACACGATGTCATACTTTCGAAATGTTTTGCTACATCCAGTTGAAAATTTTCATAAAAGTAACATGTGCAATGGTCCATGAGCTGCCACTTGCTAAAACTTGCTAGGAATTGCTGGGTATTTTATGCCGTTCGTCATGATTGTCTCTGCAAAACAGCGAAATTCAGCACAACTCTATCTCCTTTGTCCATGTTCTGCTAGCATTAAGTAAAATGTGATGTCTTCAGGTGTTCCCAATTCCTGAAAATATGACCATCTGAAATGGGCTTACCAAAGTTACACCAGATTTTTAAAAAAAATCATGAGGAGTTCACGCCTTGCAGCAAATAATCTGAACACCATTTTCATCTGTGCATGTTTCATTCCTTGCGCAAATCCAAAGTATCCTTAATATTCAGGAGGAAATTGATACTGTAATAAGTAAAATGGGTTCGGGAAAAAAAATAGGAAACCTCTTTCTCTGGGAAAGAAAAAAGAAATTTTTGATGCTGTTGAAACAAGTAAAACAAGTGGAGAATCCTAACTGAGTATTGCTGCAAAGTTTAACATTCCTGCTTCAACTTTAAGTAATATCATCTAGATAAGCTAGATAGTTCTGGTGGGATAGCTCAATGGATAGAGGAACCAACTGGCAATTGGGAGATCCGATTTCAAGTCCCGGTTCTGTCAGACTTTTTTCATGTCTGTTTCTCCTTGGGATATGTTATACAAAAACCCAGTTAAGGCATGGTGGTACAAATAGTCTAAATCTTTATTTTGGAGTCGGCTAGTTTTTCAGATGATGCATGAACTGCACAATCCATTAAGGGTTAAAATAAAGCATTGAATTTCTTAAACTATAATATGAAAAGAAGCACACTTAGTATTTCCACAATTGTCTTATTAAAGTGACCAGTTTTGCTTCTGCAGAAGTATCATTGGTTGATGACCTGATGATGCTACTGCAGAAGTGAAACTGGTCGCATGATTAAAGCTATTGTAGAAATTACTAAAATATGCTTCTTTTCATACCATGGCTCTACGCAAAGTTACGCCTTCCTGCATCGATTCTGAAACTACAATTATTTCTTGAGTAATGATGTATCCAAAACAATGACAATATATTGCTGTATCAAAAATGAGCTAACTTCTATTATTCTCTCTTAGAGTATTGATATATTTAATGTTAACATGCTTAGTTAGATGACTAAATCATTTGTGCACTTATCAATGCATAAACACTGTGTATTATGGTACTTGTAATCTTGTGTATATTATCACTCTCTTATATTTAGGTCAACAATAAATCTGTTGATGGGATTTTGTATTGAAATGTTAATCTATACCTGAGTATATTCTGGATACTTAACTTGGTTACTTAAAATACTTTAAATGTAATATTACTAATAGTATCTCTTAAAATTTTTNGTTTCTTCATAACTTATCTTGTGGCTTAAAGTTGAAAATTACAAAGTTTTTATGTATGTTGATTTAATAGTTATAATTGACAAAATTTTCCCTACTATCATTTAATTATTAGCTAAGTATCCAATCCTGGATCTAAATCCATCCAGGATCAAATAAACCATCTGCCAGTAACAAACATATTGAGTTATTATGGCCTTATGATGGATGCTTTCTGGCTTAGATGGACCAGATATTTACTCTAACACATATATTTTTAAATTAAGCTCTGTCATGCTTGATGGAGGTGTTTACTAGTATAGTAATAAAAAATGTAGTGCTAATAATACTATTTGTAGTATTCTGACGCTTATAAATGATGTCACTCCCCAAATTACAAACCGGTTACTTTTTTATCACCTGTCCATTTATTGAATTGGTTGTAGGTAGGATAAATGTTGCTAGGTGCAGTTTAACCCTCCCACAGATGGAGGTAGACTTTGGATGGTACCCAGAAGAACCAAAGATGCCACTATTAACTCCTGAATTTGTCTGCTATTACATTAAGTTTATATTGTTACACTTAATTTACCATATTTGCCAGTGTCAAGAATTCAACCCAGTTTCTAGAAGCAACATTTTGGAAAAAGTTGTTTGGATAAAATAGCAAGAGAGTTATCTTACATGTTTCTCCTAGTAGGTGCTGTGTGATAATTATTTGCTTTAGTCCTAAATCAAAGGCTTTCTTCTTTCTTTCTATCATTGATAATTACTTCCTTAGAAGACAAGTATTATTCCAAATATTTTTAAAATGAAATAATTTGTTTTATTAGAAAAATATAACTTTTAAGAATAATTTCTCAAATTATTTCAACATTAAATGGTTTTCAAACAATTTATCTTCAAAGAAGAATTACAAACAGTAAAAACATATGAATAGGTACCCTTTTTAAATGTAATAACTCATTAAATGGTAAATAACAATATTGATAACAATGGTCTGAGCTTGTGCTAACTTGAAAACTGATGAAAGGATGACCTGAAATGCAAACTGTATGCAATTACCTGCTTAGACACGAAGATAAGAAATGGAACATCAGATGTACACACATCACTAAGTACAGTGATACCTTGGCTAACAAAGATAATTCATTCCAGAATCACATTCATTAGCCAAAATCTTTGTTAGTCAAAATGTGATATATTAAGACATCTCCTTTCTTGCTGTCTTGAATATAAACAATCCATTTGGGTTAGTGGGTGTCCCCTATGTGTTGTTGTCAGCTTATTTCTTTGCCACACATACAGACAGAAAAGATAAGATATTGATAAGGAAAATGAAATGAAAAAAAGCACATGCATCCCCTGAAACATCTGTTATTCAAATCCATACTCATTAGCTGAATCTGAAAAATGGCAAAAATATCTTCATTAGCAAGGTCACTTGTTAGCAGAGGTATCACTGTATTCCAATGTTGCCCAAAATATAATATGTTTGAAATTAAGATACCATTATATTTTGATAGTATTCAATTTTGATAGGCACAGTTTAAAAATTTTAGTCTTAACTTCCAATGGTCATAATTCAGGGACCATCTGTCTTACATACAAAGTATGAAAAATCCTAATTTGTCTCTATAAATTAAGGATGAATATTTGTAAAGAATAAATTTTTCCATGCGTAACTCACCATTGCAAGTTTGCTATATTATATGAAAATAATATTCCAAGTATGCATTAAATGCTTTCTGCTCTACAAAATAAATGACTGAAATAGCACTTTCTTTACAGAGAGCTCAGTCACCCTTTTGAGGAACCGCAGGTACAGGTTGACTCATTGAGTACTAGAATCCCTGGAAACGAATCTTTAGCTGTAGAGCAAGGACTTAATGAACAGTGTACAGGTGCTAATAACATCGCTGCTGAAGCTGAAAATATAACATCCATTGGTGAAAATAGAGCTTCTAGAAATCCAAGAATGGATTCGTCCATATGTGCTTCTGAGGAAACAGTTGAAGTTGGAAGTAATACTAATAGTGTATCCAAATTGGCTAGTCAAGGTGTGAGGACCATGGTTTTGGAAGAGAACAAAGCTTCTTCTAATTCTGCATCCTCGCTTGCTGCTCTTGAGGAGGAGAATCGCAGGTATCGGGAGTCTCACTTATGTAAAGTTTGCCTCGATAATGAGGTTGGTGTTGTCTTTCTTCCATGTGGACACCTTGTCTCTTGTGTTCATTGTGCTCCTAGTCTCAAAGATTGTCCTGTATGCCGTAGATCCATTGGTGCGTGTGTGCGCACATATCTTTCATAATGTAAGTTGTTTTAAGTTTCAATCTGTACTTTCTTCTCAGATATTTTTATAATCTGTACATTTTTTTAAGGACACCCCTCTCATTTAGTCTCTTACTTCAAATGTTCCATATCTCCTTTTAATTTTCCTATCAAAGTCTTGAACAGTATTTTTTGGTGGGATTAACTACTCTTTTTTTCTATCCTGGCTGTGAATNAGTTCTTGACATACTTGGCAGGTTTTTCAAACCCTCCACAATTTCACGCAATGTCTTTCGTATGTCCAGCTCTTCATCCTTGTCTGACGACGGATACGAAAATTTGATCTCCCGCACTCGGTCTCGTTTGGAGTAATTTCCGGCGGCTTTGTATTCTAATGCTCGTAGGATTGCATCGGCTAGGTTCGCCATTCTCGAGGTCCTCAAAAATCTTTGAGTTTCAGGATTCCAAAGTCCATCTTGGAAGGTCGTAACGGCCAAATCTTCAACGATGTCCTCAGGTGCATGCGGATAAGCTAATCTCGTCATTCTTTCCACCTCGGCCCCATATTCCTGCAGCGTTTCTGTCGGCAGCTGAGCCCTATATTTCAGCTGAGATTTGTACACTTGGACGAGATGGCTCTGCCTAAAACGAAGCTCTAGGGTAGCCACTACAGACGAGTAATTGTTTTGGTTTATTTCGGAAATGTTTTGCAAGACATCCAAAGCCTTTCCTCGCAGAGCCATTAACAAATTTGTGAGTTTTTCTTGTTCTGTCCAGTCGTTACTAGAAGCAGCTACCTCAAATTGTCGTTTATACAGATTCCATGAAGTTTCTCCGTCGAAGGTTGGCGGTTTGACGGTCCTTGTGGAAGTCTAAACTGTAGAGATGTTACGAGGACTCACACCTGCTTCGATACGTTCTTCCAAGCTGTCAATGCGTTGCGCCAGCTCTTTTGCCTCCTGTGGTGTGGTTTTAACCTGTTCTTCCACAATGCCTATTTTCTGCATCATAGAACCTTGAGAGACTGTCATCATTTGTACGAGCTGCTCAAAACGTTCCTTCCATAGAGTAAATCTATCCTTACTCTATGATCCTTACTCTATGGTTCCTTCTCTTCCTTTTTTTCGTCCACGATATCTTAAAGTCTGCCGAAAGTAAAAAACAAGTGGACGCTATTTTCCTTGAATTCAAGAAAGCTTTCGACAGGGTCCCCCACTACAAATTAATTTACAAACTAAAATTAGCAGGTATCAACAAGGAAATAATTGAATGGATAAAGAATTTNTGTTCTTTATCTGTTTTATGAAAGAAACTAAGTCATTAGAAATTATTTTTAATATTTATGAGTTGAAATAGTTCTGTGAAAGCATGAAAAGACCATAAAGGATGGCAATCTCAACTAAAGTCTCAACCGTAGAAAAAGAGTTTCAGAAATCATTTTTACCAAAGACTGATATTGTGTGTGCAATGCATATCACTGCTGGTACATACATGCTCCCTTTGATCTACTTCTACTTAAATACACTGCAAGCTGCCTTTAGGCATATGGTGGGGTGTAAACATCAATAAATTGATTAGTTTTTTGTTTAATATTCTTCAAAATGAATTCAAACGCCTCATAATATATGATCCTGTTGTTTTTTGCTGTACCTTTTCAAGGAAGAAATGCTGATTAATTGTGGAAATTTTCAGATTTTTCATTATATGCAAAGAAAATGATTCATGTTCTAAGGAATGTTTCATGTTCTGAAATTCTTAGTGGTTACTGTGATCCTTATACTTTTACTCGTCACTACCTGTTATAAAGTATGCTAGTTAAAGTAAAGAAAAGAATACTCATTGCCAGCTAGTTATTGACTGTTATTTTATGTGAATGAATCTCTAATATATGATAAAATTTCTTAAGTAAAAACCTTCATCAGAAGTTAGAGCAGAGCAAGTATATGACTCTTGATGGATATATAAATATTTTCAGCAGATTTTAGCAAAATATTGCAGAAGTATTACCGAGTAGCTTTGAAGGTGGTACTGTATCAAGTTGAATGTCGACACAATCCTACAATAATCTTGACCAGTGTTTCTGTAACTTTCTTATCTTTTAGAATTATAATTATGTTCCCATATTTTCCCCTCTGCAATTTATTTACTAAAATCTAGTAGTATTGGTCATGCTATCTGTATTCAACACTTCTATTACACTGTTAACTTTAAGTACCTAACTGAAAAAAACTTAAATTCAGCTAAATTTAAGAAAATCATGTTTAAATTATAACAAGCAAAATCTATTGATCCTCATAAACTATCGGTTCATACACACTGTCCTAGATCATGATAATCTTTTGTTTAAGTTGTTTATTAAACATTTTGAGCTATTATTCACAAGTAGATTTGGAAAAGTGACCGAAGACAAGATTGCTTATCTGATTGTTATTATATAAATATGTATATTTTATAATTATTTATAACTTGGAAACAGTTGTTGCCTAAAAATTCTATCAATAAAGTGATGATTCTCTTTCTGAAGTTTAATTTATTTCCAAAAAGTGCTTCTTAGTATTCCTCGTTCCAAAAATCCTGGCAGTATTGCCTTATGGGGGAAACGGAAAGCCTCGCGTCGGGTCTCCTTTACGCGGGGCATCTGATTCAAATGGATAAAAGTAAGATTTGTAGTATACGATGGTCGATTTCAAATTAAATTCTGATGAAGTTTGAATGAGAATGACTTCATCAACATAGAGATGAAGATTTTATGCTTTTATGTCAAAGGAAACAAAGCTTAAAGGAAATATTGAATGAATGGCTGCGATTTTCACCCGTCAACATTTTTGAAACTGCCATTACTC
>KZ308426.1:159887-261900 GCA_000376725.2 Ladona fulva | reverse complement strand
GATGACACTACATGCCCCAGAAAACTGATTCTCTCTTGAAACAGCGAACATTTCTTCGGATTCAGCTGGAGGTGAGCATTTCTAAGTCTTCCAAAGACATTCTTCAAGTTGACAAAATGCTCCTCAAAATCCCTCCCGATAATCATGACATCATCCAAGTACACCTAGCAAGTTTCCCACGTGAGACCTCTTAGAACCAACTCCATCAGTCTTTCGAATGTAGCTGGGGCATTGCATAAACCAAAGGGCATCACGTTGAATTGATATAGCCCCTTTCCTGTAGAAAACGCTGTCTTCTCTTTATAATCTTTGTGCATTTCCACCTGCCAATAGCCACTCTTCAGATCCAAGGTTGAAAACCACTTCGCGCCGGATAACGTGTTGAGAATGTCATCAATCCGAGGTAGTGGAAAACTGTCTTTCTTGGTGATATCGTTCAGTTTTCTGTAGTCTACACAGAATCGCATAGTCCCGTCCTTTTTGGTGACCAGCACTACTGGGGATGACCATGGACTATAGGATTCTTTGATCACTCCATCCTCCAACATGCTCTGAATATTCTTCTTCAATTCGTGCTGTTTTGCGAACGGAACTCGTCGAGGTGGTTGACGAATCGGTTGCGTTCTCTCGATGTTAATCCGATATTGTACAGTCATGAGCAAAAAAAAACTCAAAAATTGCGGGTAACATAAGATTCGGGATACTACGGTCCGCTACGGGAGCCGCTAGCGATGCTCCTACCATTTCTTTAAACCGAACCCCCCCCCACATTTGCAGCCAAAATAAGTACCGTTATATTTGAGATAGACTCCATACAGTGTTGCAACATGTTCCGCAGGAGTTTTAAGGAGTTTCCCGAATCTTATGTTACCCGCAATTTTTTGAGTTTTTTTTTACTCATGACTGTACCAGATTCGTTCGGCCCGTGATTTTGTTAGTGGCAAAAAGATCGGCTTCCTCTGCAATAAACTTTGTCGCTTTTTCTAATTCCTTCGAAGAGAGATGGTTCCATGTCTTCTTAAAGTTATCTACAAGTTTTTCTATATCTTCCGCGTTGTTACACTCCCTATCAGACTCGATATAGCAGCGTGTCACTCGCACAATAGGTTCGCAAACTCCCAATTCTTCCCCATTGTTCAACATTGCCCTGTTGTCCGACAAGTTTGCCACTTTTACGGTCACGATATTATTCAGTTTGACCAAAGTCCTGGCAATCAGTAGTCCATTCTTGGTCTTCGTTGGTTCAATAACTACCACTCCTTCCGGGACATTCTTCTCTAATCGAGCTTGAACCACAACTTCCGAATTTGGGGGCTGCTCAAGTCTTCATTTATGAGAACTTTGGTCCGTTTGATTGATGACACAGACGATGAAAACAAAAGTTCTTCATTCCCGATTCTAAGTAACTCGTTCTGGAANGCCGATTTTGCTTCAAATTTTCTTCGCAGATTTCGCTCATAAAAGATTTCTTATTCTGTTGTGTAATAGAGCAACATAGGTTGTATAAGAATACCAAGTTTTGTTTTGCTCAACGGAATACTGCCTGAGATAACGTGTCTCAAAGCTGCTAAAAATCGATGTCTAAGTGTTGAAGGCTGCGGTAGGGGGTCAAACAAATGACTATATCTCAGAAAATATTTCATCGATGGATGTAAAGCTTGGCAAATGTTCATAGAAGATATGAAGTTATGTTCGCACAAAATTTCACTGAAATCTGCGATGGTCGAGCGGGGACCGTTGGTCCACTTGATATGGAATGACCCTTTATAAATTTATGATGATGGACTGTATCTAAAGGAAATTACTTTCGCCTGATATTTATTTAGTATATAAAGTCTAATATATGTCTCTGCGTGTAAATAGCATGATAAATCTAAGCTCAAAATCATGAATAAACTCGATAAATAGGAATGCCTTGTAAACGTCCGATGCTTAGATATTTTTAAGACTGTCCCCTGTTTCTTGCAAATATGCCGAGTGTTTTATTTTCATAAAAAAGTTTCAAAGACAAACTTGTTCTTGGAGGAAGATGTATTTTAACAAATATTTCGATTACAAATGCAGAACAGAACATGAATAATCAGTAGACAATTACAAGCAGTATTTATTAGTTTATTATTGTGATACAAATAAATACCTGTAAGAAATTAATCAATTATTTTTAATTACCTTAATTTGATCAAAAATCGCTCCTCTACTCCTACGGCTCTACGTTAGTTTGTATCCTTGAACTTCAAAACGGGTCTCATTAAAGACGTCAACGTTGGAAATGTTTCCTTTTTCATCCGATAAAAATTTTGATACCTCGTTTGATTGAGGTTCAGTTGTTGTGAAATCAAGTATACGCTATGTTCCTTGGCATTACTTTTTAAATATGGATGAATCCAAAACCTCTTTTGTTTCCTCCTTTTTCTTTTTACTAATAAAGTGCAACATTTCATCCTCTTCATTAGACGACATCTCGATGTATACTGAGTTGAAGGCGCATGTCACTCGCTACTTAGGTGTGAGCGCTTAGTACGACGTTACTTAGTTACGACGCTGCATCGCAAGCGACTTGCCGTGCAGCGTGCTATGCCAATTGCCACTGCTACCTCGGTGTGAACGCTATCTAATATCGGAGTCTTCCTATAGTTCTTCCCAAATGTTGCTTTTCTTAACCATTCAAGATGTAGATGCAGGCAGGTTGAAGGGAAAGATGCAACTGAGTGTTTGGAGCACATTCACTTATATTTGGCATGGGTTAGAGGAGGTAGAGTATTAAGGTGGGTGCAATGTAACAGATTGTACCTGACTTGAAGGGGTAAGGAAGTGGTAGCAGTAGGAGTGGCTCAAGCAACACAACAGAAACCAATATAACAAACACCTAGTTCTCCAACATCTCCCCTTGTTTAATTTTTATACAAACAAAAATTAACTCTGATTCAATGAAGGTCATTAATCACAAATAAGCCTCCGAAGTGGTCTGATGCGGCAGCTCCTGGTTCTCTGTCCAGGCCTGCTTATCTTGCCTGGCTGTGGCTGAGCAGCTTGTGGATTGAGTTACTATCTCTTGTCTGCAGGCCCAAGGATAGACTCCTCTAACCAAAATCTCTGCCACTTGTTACATTGCCACATACAATATGTTTGCAATTTGAGTTTTCGACGGAAGAAGCATATTATAATACACGTTATAAAGAATGAGTGAAATAAGTTATGAAAATTTCACAAGGGAAACTTCGCGAGTGGGCTAGAATCTGATGTATGTACCTAGCCAAAAGACCATTTTTTGTTTCTTTTAGCCCAGGATTCGAACATTTTCACAGTAATTCACTAGAGACTATGCATGATTATGCGAAACGATTATTGATGTATTTACGCGTGTCATAAATGCCAAATTTACACCAGAAAAATAGACTAAGTACTATAAAAATTTTCATTTTTAATGCGATAATTTTTTTCTGAGAACTTTTTCTGTGTTTCCATCCCTATTTTCTGTCGTGAAGCGGCAGAACAGCAATTGGCATCATAAAATAATATTTTCAAATTTGAGGACTTATAATCTTATCTCTGTCACTCTTTGAGAAATCCAGTAGGTAATCCGTAAGTGTCCCGTTCTTATCTGTCCTTGATAGGAGTCTTTTGTAGTTATCGGGGCATGTCTAGTATGTTACTTTTTCTGAATAAATCACCTCGAGATGATAGAAAAGAGCAGAGAGGAAAGAGCTCGTAAAAAGAAATTTTTTATCAAAACTTTCATCGTTCTCTCATTTTCGTCCGTCTACCGTTCTTTTATATTTGATTCCAATTTCCTTCAAATTCTTCCACAAGGAGATGCGTCCTCCAGAATAAAGGTCTAATAATATCGAAATAAGTCAGTTTAAGTTATTTTCAGTAATTCATGAACGGGTCTTGTAAGATTTGTTGTATATATTTTTAATACTATGCTATGTAACAATATATGTTATGAGTACCTTTCTCTTTAAGTCTGGAAAGTATTTCATCTCGTCTTGGAAATCTTTCCTCGTCATAAAACCACAAAACGGTGTTTCTCAAAGCATCCCATGTAAACCTCTGCAGTCAAGGAATTCGTTATTCATCCCCAATTTTTATCCTGGTTAAAGAATAGTTTCTTCATAGAGTGAAATATTACCAGATGAAGAAATAAAGAAAGGCTCTCTCTTCGTTCTAAATGCTGACAAAAATACGAGAAGGCACCCAACCGTAAGAAGCATCCCATCTCGAGGAAAACGATCGCTGGCCCCGCCGTGTTATGCGTAACCTCCGAATTAAATTTGTTTTTCTTATGTTATTTATAAACTTAGAGGTTTTATATCTTCACAGAAAATAAATTCACTATTTTCCCCGAAACTTTCCCGCTTGAAGTATCTTCCAGAGCAAATAAGACGAAAGATAGCTGGCGACTACTTTCTTCGATACATTTTCTCAAAAATTCTCGACCTCTCCAATAATTTCTATTGAATATTTGCCTCAAAAACGTTTTTCTGCCAAATTATTAATACGAACGGAAAGAAAATGATTTGAAGCTGAATGTGGTGTAAAAAATTTTTTGTTTCCTAAATTACAGAAGTAAAGGCACCTGTTCAAACAAAACCGGAATAAAATCAAGATTTTCTTTGAATTGTGGTATTTTTGTTTTTTTCTGCGGTTATGTTATTAATTAACCTAAAATCAACCACAATGTTATTTCCGGCATTACTTTCATTTAATACTGAGAAAAATCGAAACGATTTTGACTAAATTTATATTATTATGCTAATGTTGCAACACAGCAAAGTTCTACCACGCTCTTGATGAGTGGAGGTGGTATTTCGTCCAGTCCTATTGGCTCCCTATACGAAGAGATAACATCATCTCTCTCTTAAGTACAAACATCAAGTGAATGGATCATAGTTGTTGAAAATTCTTCATTTTCGTCTCTTTTAAACAGATCCCACTTCTGACGCTAATGTAGCGTTTATTTAACGCTAATTTATCTACTTAACAATAATTTATGTACATACGACGTTTATTTCAACGCTAATTTATTTAAACCACGTAAATGCAGCTACTTACTCTTTAATATCTCTCCAAGAGCCTTCTGCGTTGTTTACTTTTTCTGTACAACCATCGTTGTTGCCGCGAAGTAAACATCGCTAACACCGTTCGGTACACTATATACTGTGTGCGTTCTTTGGTTGCTCATTGGTTTACCTGATTCTTCTTCTGTTCCATCATGATTTTTTACGAGAGCGTTTTTGGTTCCTTATCTTCTCCTTGGTAAATTTACTCTTCATCTTTCAGTCGTATCTTCATTCAGTCCCGTATTGCCATCCTTTTCTACAACTATGGTGAGCTAAACTCTTGGTTTGTGCAAGAGTTTTTATTATTTTTTTGCATAATATTGAATATCTTCCTCAAAGTCTTTAGTCCAATTCTTCTCTGCATCGTTCTGCAACATCAATATTCACTTTTTTGTTATCGGATAGATTTATTATGTACTTAGTTTGATCCTCACATAAACTAATTCCGGTATGTTCTATGTCATCCACTTCAGAAAAAGTCTACAATAACGCACAGTATTTTTTATACTTTCTGGCTGTCAAAAATTATTTCTAGAAAATGATAAGAACTCTTTCATTGAACAATGAAGTACAAGAATTTTCCCATTAACTTACGCAAATATCAACTCTTACGAAATCAATTTCGATGAAAAAGAAACAGTTAAGCCATTCTTCCTCTTAATGCTATGGTTTTCGTAACTTTTATTATATCTATAACGCTAAGGCTTTGCTTCTCCAATATCACACAAGATAACAGCTCAAATAATATTTCCTCATTTCAGAGGAAAAATAGCAAATGTAGATGACGTTTCTCAAAACCCCACAATGAATGCTCATGGTCACGTTTCTTGGAACAAATACGATTACGATGCTGTGACGTCTTTCTGATTGAGCAACTTCAGATATAGATTTTCATGGAAACCGTTACTGTTGATGATCAACAGAAAATTAAATTTTATCCATCCTGATTTTTCCTCGGAATTATAACAGACGAACAATGTCGCTACATTTACGTGTCGCTCTTTCCTTCGACGCATTTTTTATCCCCGTTGGGTTGGTATGTGACGTATTTAGGACGCGAACAATGAAGTCGTAGTAGGCTGTTTGTCAACGGCTCTTCAGGGATTGTATTTGTTTTGGAAAACGACCGGATGAAAAGTGGTGTAACGAGAATTTCGAAAGGTAGATAATTTCAGTCGTTTTCGTATCATAGCAATTAAAATATATCATTTAGTGGAATTTGTGGAACGATGAAATCGAGGTTAATTTTAGGTATCATATTACTAAGTGTTTACTCTTCTTTCTACTGAGTAACGTTGTAGATTTGAAATTAAACGAGAAATGTTGGTTTTTCCCTATTATTTCTATGTAGCATGATCTATATTGTAGAAAGTTTGGTGTGTTGTAGAAAGTTTGTATCTACTCACTGGAAAACGTAGCCTTGAATCTTCAATATGGCCGAATCTTGCTGTGCATTTTTTATTTTGTTTCTATGCGTCGTGTAATTTCTCATTACTTCGTTGTTCTCTTCGTTTCAAGTGAATTGCAGGATAATTTTATGGAATTTTTGCATTATTCTTTAATTCAATCCCTTATTTCAAGAAATGTTTTCAATTACTGCTTAAAATGAAATAGTTTTCTACCAACATTCGAGTTCTTAGGTTTCAGTGCAGTTCCTTGGTGTTGATATGACGTGCAGCTGAGTTCCAACATTAGCTGCACGTCTTATCAGAATGATATGCTATACCATTGATTTTTTACAAGTGTTTACAATATCGTACACAATAATTACTAATTTATCAGGAATAAATATTTTACATTTCCAACGTATGTTATTCTGCGATCACATAATAAATATTCACGATTTTGAAGACAAAGCTTACGAGTAACCTCACCCTGCTGTGGTGAATTAATTCACGTTTTTTTCACGACATCAGTGTTCAATTTCATCTCAATTCAACATAAACCTTTAACCATGCAATGCATTACTTTTCAGTGCTACCATCGTTGAAAAAGAATTCGAATCAGTCGAAATTCGAAGTTATTTGTGATTCGATGGCTATGAGTGAACTGAGGTATACCTATGTAGACAGTATTTCTGAAAGTAAGACTACGAAAGTTAGTAGAACTGTCGAGAAAACGGCATGTCACATCCCAGATTCAGCTTATGCCTCCGATGAAAATGACTGTGGCACCAAAGAAAATCAGGGAAACGGTGGAAACCAAGCTAGTGGATCTAACGGCCAGGGATCATCATCCGGTTCTTCGGGAAGAGAAGATAAAAGAAACAAGCCGAATCATAAAGGCCACGTAACATATCACGAAGAGGATATGAAAAAAGAATCCAAAAGATTTAGAACATTCAATCGCAACTGGCCTCATAAATTTTTACAGCCGAAAGACCTTGCGGAAGCTGGATTTTATTTTATAACGGATGATGTTGTGCGCTGTGCCTTTTGTAAAATTGAGGTAAGTGACCTAGAATAAGTTTGCCCGCAGTGGCCTTGTTACCGCTGGAGTTATTAATTAGAAGTTACCTTAAATTTAGTTTCTATCTTGTGTAATGGTAGTAATGCGTTACGAGGTTACAAGTTTTTACTAATTTCAGAAAAGAAGAGAAAGTGCTTGTCAACTGATTTTATTTACATACCTCAAATGGTTTAATTTAATTGTTCTCGCGGGTTCACTTCTCTGATATATATTTTTCTAAAAAAATTATGCTATTTTTGGTTGATTAAGAATAGCAATTATTTTTAGTTTGAAATGGAAACGAAAGTACATAATTGAGTTTGAAAAGTGCTCTTCCAAGGAAAGGGAAATTCATGTTGTTGAATTTTTTATCTAGTTATACCTTTTAAAAAATCATTCTTTTGTACTTTGAACTATTTACCCGTAAATTATAGGATGACTGGGTGAAGGATATTAGTGGATTAATATAAATTGATGCTTTAAATTAGTGACCATTCATATAATGTTTTTGTGCACTTAATAGTTTTATTTCTTCAGATTGGTCGATGGGAATCAGGAGACATTCCAAGAAAAGAACACCGAAGATGGGCACCAAATTGCCCCTTAGTAAGGGGTGTACCTTGTGGAAATATCCCTATGGCAGTTGGTGAATGCTATTCTAGTTCAAGTGACGATGAGATCTCTGTTGATGATGACCAATTGTCCTTTGATGTTTGTGGAATACATGAAGAAATGAGGCCTTTTTCCATCAATGACGATGGTAATTTATTATTAATTTTTATATTTTAATTTTGTAGAAAAATTTCTTTGTATTTAGTTGTAATTAAACTAATGTATATTTGTCTTTGGAGTAATGCAATTAACTTTAAAATCCAGCGAAAAGGTTGCTCTCCTCCATTTATTTGACCATTCACCTCATCCTTTCAATTATAGATAACAAGTGTACATACATCATTGGTGTATTGGTCACATTTACTTAGTCAATTTCATATCATTATTATATTACATTTGTTTTTCAGAAACTTCAAGACTATCATCTGTGAAAGTTAAACCAACATTAAGCAGTGTGAACCGAGACCCGAGTGAATCTCAGTCATCAAGGCAATCTTTGGAAAAACTTGGAATAAGAGACATGCGTGCTCCTGTACATCCAGAGTATTGTACAGAACCTGCTAGACTTAAGACTTTTGAACAGTGGCCTGTGGCTATGAAACAAAGGCCCAAGGATCTTGCAGAAGCTGGCTTTTATTACACAGGCAAGTATTTTCTTGTTTATTTTTACTTCTTTTAATTGTCTTGCTATTCAATTACTGTTTGATGGTTGTGGTGAGGATCAAAGGTGGAAATGGAAATTTTTTTAGATGTATTTTTTGCAATATGTATTTATAAATACTAAAATTGTATAGATATGCAATGGGCTGATATATAGAATTGCTATATGGTGGATAATTTGAATGTATTATTGGTGCTCTGATTCCCAAGCTAATGGGAAGCACATTGAAGTGATTGTAAAAATAAGCTGCAGAACTTTAAGTTCAGTGGTGTTTTGCTGAAATAATTCTTTTGCAACCAAATATGCAGTTTAGGTAACCCATAAGCACGTCTTTATAGTTATAGTATGTAGTATAGTATACTTTGAACAATTACATGTACAAATTCAATGGATATAGAACTATGTTGGAAAAAAGTGTTAAAAAGAAGGCTTCCGCCAAGTCTCAGGTGAGCCATGTGATCCTAGAAAGTGGGATGAAAGTAAGGGATGATTAGAGTTAAACTGAAGAATGCCCCCTCCCTTCCCTAGAAGTGCAGTTAACTAATTTTATTCCCCTCCACATGTAAGGGTATACACGTGTGTGTTTGGAATTTCATCAAAACTGAAGATGACACTCCTGCATTGAAACCAGTTGACAGTTCTAGTAATAAGATTTGAGTGGAAAACTAAATTTTTGCATTTACTTACCTCTTCTTAGTGCAATCTGTTTTCTGACAGGTATCAACTGGATACCCTCCATTGCAGTCGGTCCTGAGCATCTTCTTTCATTTGCCTGTAACTTTGGCCATTTTTTATGTCATCCAGCATTCCCAATCTTTTTCTTCCCCTTCCTCATTTTCCTTCTATTTTTCCTTCAATAATTCTTCTAAATAGGCAATTTTGGCGTAGTATGTGCCCCAACCAAGCTGTCATCCTCTTTTTGATTTTGCTTAGCAGTTTTCTTTCCTCTCCTATTCTCAATAGTACTTCCTCATTTCTAATTTTATCAGTCCACTTCACCTTAAGAACTTTCCTCCACAACCACTTGCGAAACTTTCTAAGTACTTTCCTTCTTTCTTTTGTCCATGTTTCACTGCCATAAGTAACCACACCCCAGACAAAACATTTAGCAAATCTCTTTCTCAGATTTATTGGAATTTTACATGCTGTAAGAAGTCCTTTCACATTCTCGAATGTTTTTTTACCTATAGCTATCCTCCGTCTTACTTCCTGGGTACAGCTCCCATTCTCAGTCACTAAACTTTCCAAATACTGAAATGATTTCACTCGCTCAACAATTTTTCCTTCTACAGATAAATTTATGATTGCTTCATTTCTGCTTATTCTCATCACTTTTGTCTTTCTGACATTTATGTTCATTCCATATTCCTTCCCCATCCTTGCAATACTCTCCATCATATACTGTAGCTCCTCATCTGTTTCTGCTAGTACTGCTTGATCATCTGCATACTTCACGGTCTTTATTGTTTCCCCTCCTACCACTACACCTCTTGCCTCTTTTAATGCTTTATTGGTCAGCTCTTCAGCATAAATATTGAAAAGAATTGGTGACAAATAACATCCTTGTCTGACACCTTTTCCAATACCTATCTCATCTGTCTATTCATTTCCTACTCTTATCAGAACTTTCTGTTTTGTGTACTGCTCTTTTAATAATCTTCTATCCTTCCAGTCTATGCCAATATCTTTTAGAATCCTCAGAGGCAATACCCAGTTGACTTTGTTGAATGCCTTCTCCCAATCAACAAAACATATATACAGGTCCCAATTCACATCTAACATTCTTTCACCAATCAACCTTAGGCATCCAATTGCATCTCATGTTCCATTGCCCTTTCTGAAACAAAACTAGTTTTCTCCCATATTTTCTTCAATTTTTCTTTCTATTCTTTGTAATAATAGTCTTGTTATAGCTTTGGTAAAATGACAAATAAAGCTAACTGTCCTATAATCTTTACATTCTTTAGCATTGCTTTTCTTTGGTAATGGAACTAACACTGACTTAAGTAATTTTTCAGGCCAAATTCCCGATTCATACATCCTACTGACTAGACTGGTCAATCTAGACATTGCATTATACCCTAATGCTTTCAAAGCCTCAGATGGTACTCTATCACAGCCCAATGCTTTCTTCTCCCTGAGATCATGAATCACCCTTGCCACTTCAAATCTAAGTATCTCCGGTCCTTTATCATCTTTGTCACATTCACTTTCTTCTTCCAGTACTAGCCTTAAACGATCAGCCCATGAATCATATAATTCCTCTATGTACTTAGTCCACACTCTCTTGTTTTCTTCCATGCACAATGTCATTTTTCCATCTTCATTTAAAATTACCTGTTTGCTTATTTTTCTTGGTTCTGTTTTTGTTACAGTCTTAACCGTTCTGTACATTTCCTCTAATTTTCTTTGTTTTTCCAGTTCTTTTATTTCTTCACACTGTTTCTGAATCCTGTTCTTTCTAGCCTGATCAGTCAGTCTCCTTAATTCATTATTAAGTTTTCTATATTGTCTTCTGCCATCTTCTGTGGAGACATTTTTCCATTTTCTGCGTTCGTCCAATTTGTCTAACATACTTTCAGTGATCCACTCTTTTTTATTCCTTTTCTCTGTCATTTCTCCAACTTCTTCCTCTAAAGCCTTCAGCATCGCATTTCGAATAGCATCCCATTGATTTTTTTGATTGATTCCTATTTTTGATTGTTCTTTTTTAGGCAATGGAGATCAGACTATTTGTTTTCACTGTGGTGGTGGCCTGAAAGATTGGGAGGATGATGATGTGCCTTGGGTGGAGCATGCCAAATGGTTTTCTAAATGCCATTTTCTGAATTTAGTCAAAGGAAAAGAATTCATCTCAGATATCACTGGATGCCACCCGGCTATAATGACTGCTGAAGTAAGTTGAATCATAACCTGAATTCTATTTTCTATTTTAATATTTTATTTTTGAAATTGATACATCTTTAACATTTGATGCTATATTTAAAGGAATGTCAAGTTTAAGAAAATTCCTTTCATTTTGTTGAGGGTTTTACAATAAAGATTTAAGAACAATGTTTGATGATAAAAATCATAACCCATTGAATAGGCTATCTTTTAGTGCTTAATATTTTGGTTGTTTTACTTTGGTATTTTATTCACCATTATACATAAGTAAATTTTAAAACAGTTTAAAGGTATACAAACAAAATGAAATAGAAACTTCAGTTGAATTCCTTCTGAAAGTTCCGTTCATCTGATAACTAAATACAGATTCAAGGCAGTAATTATAATGCGTATCTATATTAAAGCATCACTTCTGGTATTAGTTTCTAACTAAATTTAAACGAGGAGAATATAAAAAATGTGTAACATGCTAAAAAAACAAACAATCAGTCAAGCCTGCAATTTCATTCAGCTTGACTTCAGCAATTTCATTCAGCTTTGACAGCTAGGTCATTCCTGACCTAGCTGTCAAAGGAGACGGGCGTGCCTTTCTCTCTCTCCTGAGTGCACCTGCTGATTGCAGCTGCAGACGTACTTCCTGCATACCATACAGTTTTAAATCATCCACGTGTTCGTTTATTGCATATAGTGTTCTTACTTAGTGTATATATTTAATGTTAAGTTTAGTGCTCTTTTGTAGTGTTTAGTGCATCTATTCCGGAAGTGTTTGCAGTTGATCTTCGAAGCAGCGAATCCACACCGTCCAAGCATTAAGTAGGTCAGGCCTCACCTGGAATATGCGTGTAGTGTATGGGACCCCACAGAAAAATGTTGTATTCAGGAATTAGAAAAGGTACAGCAAAAAGCGATACGTTTTGTAAAGAATTGTTATGACAAGTCAGTGAGTGTTACACAAATGCTTCAGGTCGTGGGATGGGAATCTTTGTAAGATAGAAGGGTTAAACAAAGGATAAATCTACTTAATAAATTTAGAGAAAGCACGTTCACAGATGATGTAGCTGACATAATAAGTCCCCCATGTTATATAGGCCATTCTGATACTGCGAGGAAAATCAGAGAAATAGATGCTAGAACAAGTCGTTTCTAAAATTAATTTTTTCCGCAAACAATACACAAAAGCAATCGATTAGCCTCATGCCGAAAGGAGGCTTGCAGGGTACTTATGTAGATGTAGATATTAAAAGGCAATTTTTTTTTTGGGTGCTAATTGGTGAATAGCAAAATATTCTATCATGTGTGTTCTTTGCAAAATATAGCTTGGTATTTTGATCAGTAGTTAAATCTGATAGCTATGTAACCTGAAGGTTAAGCTTAACCTCCAGTTAACAGCATGGTCTGTATTATAAAACTTTTTAAACTTATGGTTATTTAGCTACCACATAAACACTTTATGTGCTATGCATGCTTATATGGGTAAACATGTTTTGGTGCCCCTACTGCTATGCGCGCCTTTATTCGTAAAGATGGTTTAGTGCCCCTACTGCTATGCACGTCTTAATGCGTAACGGAGTTTCCTCGGAAGTGCTACGCACGCTTATAGTCGTAGAACCGTATGGTCTTCATGTTGCCTTTGCTGCGGCTCTTAAGGACACGAAGACAGCTCCTTCAGAAATTTTCGTTTACTTTTATTATCTTAAGCTCTTGTGGAGTGGACCTCTTCTTTTTCCTTTTCCTTTTGTCAATTTTACCATGGGCTCAAGGGGATTATACTTGTAGCTATCTAAGAATTTTTCTGTCTGTTTCCGATTTATAGTTGAGAAAGAGCCCATCTTTTCCTCAGAACTGAAAATAGGGATGAAGGTGAAAGAAGAGGGTTCAGCAACCCATTTTACGATATGTATGTATTTCCTCTACTTCTCATTCTGCCGCCCATGTCGCTTTGTCTTGGATTCTTAAGGACAATAAGTGTAACGGTGCAAGTAAACCCTTTCCTTTGGCATTATTATAAACCCTTGGAACCTTGCCAGCTTCTGACCGCGGGTTTTCCCAAGGTACCCCCCTCCACTTTCCGAATACCCTATGGTATTTGGTATACGCTAGAAGCAGGATACCTAAGTTTTCATCAGTTTCAGTCTTGATTTTGAGAAGAGTGC
The DNA here is from genome assembly GCA_000376725.2 of Ladona fulva. Taxonomy (NCBI): domain Eukaryota; kingdom Metazoa; phylum Arthropoda; class Insecta; order Odonata; family Libellulidae; genus Ladona; species Ladona fulva. The sequence continues at coordinate 248,077 of KZ308426.1, read as the reverse complement.
ATTGCTAAGGAGGAGTGAATACGCTGCTGCTTGTTGGATACTTGATTTTATAAGAACGCTTTTTTGTCTTTTCTGGATTTTTAAATGTAAGTACTTTTCAATATTTACAAATTACGTTAAGTGAATCAATTTTTGTAATTTTTATATCAATAAATATTGCATTAAGTCATATATTATTTCTTTAAAATCTATAGGTATTTAATTTTAACAAATCATTTTTCAGCTTCAAAATGGCTCCCAAAAGGAAACGATGTACTACTGAGTCATATATCCTTGATGTTTTGGCTCAAAGTGATGACGAATACATTCCCTCGTCTGAATCCGATACTGAGGAAGAGAATATTTCTGGTCCTGCGGCATCAATGTCTTCTGCCATTGTCCGGCAAACTCCAGCCACCAGATCAAGATTTTCATTATCTCCATCATTGGAATCTTCATCTGATAAAGATTTGGATTGTAATACTTAGGTAACAAAGGAACAAGAAGAGCGGGTTTGGAGTAATGAAAGGAAAAAAATTAAGTGACATGCATTTGTAGGAAGAGCGAGTGACTGCATGGTGATCTTTTCCTCAACAAATTATGGCTAGAATATCTGAAGAAACAAATAAGTACTATGTTTCTCAAACTAAAACTGGGCAGAAGACAGCAAAGTCTAGAGTTCATAAATGGGTTGAGTCATCTCCTGATGAGCTCTATATTTTATTTGCTGTATGTATGTTGATGGCAAGGGTAAAGAAACTTGACATCAATGAGTATTGGTCCAGGGATAAATTATTATCAACACCGATATTTTCTGATATTATGTCTAGAGATCAATTTTTCCTACTTTTTCGGTTTATTCATTTTTCCGATAACAGTAATCCTCATGGGGGGGACAGGCTGGTAAAAATTTGCCCAATCATCGACCATCTAAGGGATGTTTTTAAGAAATCTTTTTCTCCAAGCGAAAACTTATGCATAGATGAAAGTCTTATGCTCTTCAAGGGCCGCTTGTTCTTGAAACAGTGTACTCCAAACAAAAGGCATCGGTTTGGAATAAAAATATTTGTTTTGTGCGATTGTGAGACAGGTTATGTGCTGGATTTCATTGTCTACACTGGATCCACAACCGACGTAGAAGAGCACAATCTCTGTAAGTCTGGAGTTGTTTGCCGCCATTGTTGGAAGCATTCTGAGAAAGCCTCCTTTGGAATAGAGTTTAGCTTGGCTGTTGTTGCAGCCATAATGTCCTCTCTTGTCTGAAATCGCGTTCCTTTCAATGGTATCTTTAGTTTAGAGAACAGCCAGAAGTCACAGTGGGCCATATCAGGAGAGTAAGGAGCCTGTTGAACCACAGGAGTCTGGTTTTTTGCCAAAAAATTCAGAATCAAGTGTGAGGAATGTTTTGCGTCACACAGCATCACGTAGGCGACAGAGGACATCCTTGTAGTACTGTTTGGTAATTGTTTGACCCTGTGGTGTTGCTCGTGGTGTACCACACCGTGGGAGTCAAAGAAAGCAGTCAGCATCACTTTGACGTTGCTGTGCACTTGGCAGGCTTTCTTTGGTCTTGGTGACTGAATGCTTCCACTGTGACAACTGGGATTTGGTTTCCGGGTCGTACCCGTACACAGGACAGCATCGTCACCAAAAGCCGTCTGAATCTTCCGAATGGTTTCCACCTGGCTGTCGCCCAGTTTCTGGCAAAATTTAATGGAGTAGAGCTGCTCCTGTCGTTCGGTCATTTTCCTTGCAACGAAAAACCGACGAGAGACTACACACTACCTCACGCAAATGCTGCTTGCCAGCAACAGACGCAATTTACAGGCTGGAAAAAATTCACGCGCACGAAGGTTCAAGATCAGCTCATGCAAGCGTGCTTGATTCAAATCCTTCAGGTTTTTGCAAAACAAAATAGGGTCGGATACTTCTCTAACAGACCTCATATTTTCATACATATTAAAAATGAACAGAAGAATATGGAAAATTTGATGTGAAGCAGTAGAAAACTGTTTTGCAGAAAATAAAACAACTTGAGACCTGCATGTGTCAAAAGTGCCTGAACCCTACATTTCCCCTACATTTTTTTTCCTTCTGTATCACATGGATTCAATAACATAGTGTTATAGAGGTATAAGAGAGTGTACTTGTCATTTTTATGGTGTTGTCATAATACAGAACTTTTTTAATTTTAGTAAAAAAAAATGGTTTGGTTGTACTTTTCCACAAAATATTTATATATTTAAAATATTATAAATGTTTTATTTCGACATAGCTTTTCCCAAAAAAGAGAAAAAGCTGCATAAGATACAACACAAGGAATCTTGGATCTCAGATGAGTTTCATTGGATGTCTTCTTTGTTAAAAGATGCTGCAAACAAGTGTAAAGTTAATAATGCTGTACAATTCTCTCTTTAAAGATATTATAGGCAAACTATCAATAATGCAAAACACTCATTTAATGATGAAAGAATTCGGAATGCAGACAATAAAACAAAGGAAATCTGGAAAGTTATTAAGGAATCAACTAACTTGCATAGATCTCAATCAATGCGTTGGAGAAAGACATCCATTTCATGGATTCACTGGAAAAATGAAGCAGTTCGAGCTTTGGCAAACGCACAGGAGAGTGCGGTTGAGTATTTGCATCATTGGTTGCCTCTGGGTTTTCGCATTTAATTCTTGTTTGCAGAAGTAAGGTAGTAACGGCACACGTTGCTATGATGTACCAGTCGAGCATTTCCTCCTGTAAATTAGTCACAAATTCATTTTCGAATTGTCGTGAAGCTGTTTCTTGGCCTGTTAATTGATTCACTAATTCGTTAAATTCACTTATGACAGAATCAATTTCGTTTTTCCAACACGTCAAGCGCCTAGTTTGAATGTCTGATAGAGGCGACTTCCATCGAGAACACGGAATGTTTTACTTTCTCTAGCCTCCTTTGAAGGAGATTTGCCTTCCGGATAAAAGTTGAAGAATTCATTGTCAAGTAATTTCACACAATTGAAGAGATAAGAAAAAATGTCCATACCCTTTCTGCCGTGACCAGCTGCAAGTAATAGAGAGTGGGAGAGTATGAGGAAGGAGAGAATACCGTTCACTCGTCCGTAGCTTTGTCGTCAAATGCCTTGAGTCACGAACACGTGTCCATCAGCAGTCCATTCAACATTTAAAGCATTGGCAAGTACAAAAAACCTAATCAATCAAAGCAAAGAAAATAACATACAACAGAATTAATGATTGACTGTATGATCAAGCACTTAGAGTTCAATTAATCCGGCCCGAAGGACCAAAAAGAATGTGGCGTAAATAAGCTCAAATTTCAAACATCACAATATTTAATTAACCAAAAATCAATTAAACAATTTAAAATAATGGGTGACAAATAATATTCGTAGACCGAAGGACCAGCAAGTCGCTCGCGGAAATTGAGTCGGGTGTCCTATGGTTGCTGATGGATAGCCCTGGGCAGGTGAATGACGAGTCAGCGGATAGTTGGTTCAAGCTTCGGAGGAGAAGGAAAGACAACAGATGAATACTAACCTCGAGTCCACCTTAACAACCCCTGCCTTGGAGGGGAGGGGCATTTACAGCTCTGCCACAAATACATTAGGCAAAAAAGAATAATGCTGATTACCAAATAGTGATCTATATGAAAACCGAACACCCCAGGATCAATGACTCTTCTGGAAATTTTATATCTGATTTCTCACTCTTGGCTGATAAATTTATGGAATATTTCTTATTGGAAAGTAACCCTCCCTCTAAATTACCAAATGTGGATGAATAATCTGCTCACCCAAAAGTGTGTAGCTCTCTATTTCTTTTTCCATTCACTGATAATGAACTTGACATTATTTTTCATAATTTAGGATCTAAACTTACTGCAGGTCTAGATGAGATTCCATGTAGAATAATAAAGTACTCATTCAATGTTATCAAACTACCTCTTCTTTATCTTATTAATGAATCTTTAAGACTGGGAGTGTATCCTTTACCAATTAAGTCTGCCAAAATAACTCCACTCTACAAGAATAAAGGAAATAATCATGATTTTAAATCATTTAGACCAGTGCTTCCCAAAGTGGGCGCTACTGCCCCCTGGTGGGCACTGCAGCGATCCAGGGGGGTGGTGATGGCCACAGGTGCATTTGGTGGGCGATGAATAATTGTAAGGGGGCGGTGAAAGCATAAAAGAAAGAAGAGAGGATTTAGAATAATTGATTTATGTATTCCGCTCATAACGCTTGATTTTTCTTTGAGCAATGTACTGGACGTTGGCTCAGTTACCGCATACTCCCTCACTTGCATTGAGGTATGTGCAATCGCGCACTGCTACTGTTCATGTGGTCCCACTTTGGGGGATGCAAGTGGTGCGACGGCACCGGGACCCGCACTAACAGGGCCCCGCGGATTTCGTTTACAAATATGTTACGAATTAAGATCACGTGAGAGATTTTGTGACTTCGCGAGTGCATCACAGAAAAAGTCATGGAATGACTTGTGAAAACATAACTCAATTAACTTAATTCAGCATTAAGAGGCCAACCGCAGAAACGTTCTTTTACCATTTAAATTAAGCTTAGGAATTTAAAACGTAAATGTAATACCTAATTTCACCGTTAAATTGATTTAAAAATAATTCATGGGTCCTGCACAAAGTGGGTTCTATATGTACCATTTTGGATTATCAATCATGCATCCGAGTCATGAAGTATCCATGATTTAGAGAGAGCCAAAAACTATATCTATGACTGTTATTTTTGTTCTTGCAATGTCCAGATATTTAATTAAAAAACAACAATGAAATACCTGAGATGACAGAGGAGGCAGTAATTCATAGAGTTATCAGTGTGTGGGAGAAAAGGAAATACTTGCAGGAGACTTTGGGAGATTTTTAAGAAAAATTAGGTGTACAAAAGAATTTTAGTTGTGTCAATAAGATTTCATGGAATTCTTTTTTAGGAATTTTACTAATATTTTTGCTCTAAATTTAATCAGAAATCAAGAAATGAATTAAAATTACCTAACCTGATGTTGATACTTAAACTAACTGTATCCTACAAGTACATAAGTGGAGTTTCTGCACAAATTGAGTATAAAGTGAAATGATAATCCTTTCATTTTATAAATTAAATAATGTTGTTGCTGAAAAGTGAAAATAAAAGGTTTTTTGTTAATTGTTATTTCTTAATTATAAATAGCAAGATATTTCTTCATGTATATGATGTATTATGGGTTGTGGAAAATTCTACCCATAAAATAGTACCCATCAAAGCCTTCAACTAATATGTAACTTATTATTGCTATTAATGTGAAATATTTTATATTTTCATAGACCTTACGAATTCTGGCTTAGGAATTCAGTTTATGTATGCAGTAATAAATAAGCATGCATTTAAGTATAAATATCATGTTTGTTAAATTATAAAATTTAAAATAAGTTAAATTAAGGTGTCATTTTTGATTAGTGAGTCCACAAGTAGTACAATATTATGTTTTTAATGTCTTGCATATTGATTTTGTTTTTCTCTTATAGGAAGTCCGAGGTTTGACCATGCTCCCTGAAGTTCTTGGTGCTCGGGCTACTACAAGGTGAGTTTACTGTAATTACTTCTCATACTAGATGACCTCAAAATTATCTTTCATGAGTAACATTTTAATGAGTTTGTGCTGAGGAAGACAGAGCTTACTGACAGATTGAGATATCTAGTATGATCAACTTCATGTATAGAGGATGTGTTTATCATTGATTATACTTAACATAGAATTGGTGTTCAAAATAATGTGGTATCATTTTTTACAGCTCAGCTGTTGAAGAAGAGGCTCTAAATACTTTTGAAGAGAGTTGTTCATCAGCACAACCGATGGATATAAATATTAAAGATCAGAAACCTGAAGGAAGTCAAGGTAAATATTTCTGAAACTCCTGTGAATAATTTTAATGTCCACAAGGTTGGATTTAGATCTTTTAATTGTCATGATATGGAAATCTCAACTTAGAAGTTTTGGAAATGGTGGATTTTACCTGAAGGGTATATTTTTATGCTCCATATAAGTAAGCAGAAGACCTTGATGGCAAGATTGTATTTGCCTCTCAAACAGATGGGTTCAATTCTGAGCTATGGCAGTTCATAAAACAGATGTGCTAAGGCATAACTTTGTGGAAAGCCATATGAATAAGCCAGAATACTTTGTATTTTCCACAAGATTTATCATTTAAGATTAATTATGGCAGTTCATCTACTGGGATTTTTGGGAGTTTGATTGCACAGGTGACCTCTAGAAAAAGAGCACCAGTGGTAATACTCTGACAAAGTGGACACCCAATGTGTGTAACAGGGATTGTTTTTAGTATATCCTACTAAAGTTAATCAAATTTTAAAATATCGTGCCTGACCTTTTTGCATATACTACTGTACTTAGCTCATTTTAAATCAAAGTTGATGATATTTAATCAAAGGTAAATAATGTTTCAGACATAAAATGTCGAAATTTCATGGCAACCAAATTTGTCATTTGTCAAAGGAATTGAAAAAAGATATTATCTTATGTGGAAAATTTTACAACCTCTGTGGTGAGGCATGCATATAATGTGGTTGCTTAACACTTGATTTTTTAGATGCAAATATTTTTTGATAGTAAAGGAACTAGCCAGATCTATTATTTTTATAGTAAGGAGTCCCCTTACAGTATTGAATGAATCCTTGTTTGTAGGTATTTCTATTTTGAGCAATGATAGACTATATTTTGCTTTTCTCATTTAGTTGACATTACGGCAGCTGCTATGCCATACTTATTCTTTTCACCTCTCTATTACCATGCCATTTGATTTGGTTAATGTAAGAAACACTTGATACCATATGAAGTTGCTATTAGCAAGGGAAATTGAGCATTTGTAGTGTGTATAAGGGAGTAAAAATGCATGATTGGTAAGCAATTAGCAATTTATTGCTTCCTAAAATCATTTTCAAAATATTAAAAACGAAAAGGTAATGATAGGAAGCTGAAATTTCATAGAACCATTTTTACTACTCAAGCCAATGAGGAAAGCCTGCTGAGGTGTTAAAATTTCTTGATTCCTCCAAATCTTGTTCACTGTTTGACTAAGATCATTACTTGTCTTATCAATATGTAGAACCATTCCTTTTGATATTTCTTCAATGATCTGATATAATTACGATGCCAATGAATCATGTTATCTCTCTCTATGAGTATGATCTGCCTGCCCTTCATTCATGAAGAAAATCATTGTCAGTCAGTAGACAGCACAACATAGCTCTTGAAATTTGGTTTGTCTCTAATCGCATGTATTTATGGGGCTTATAATGAATTTAAGAGGTGATTATTATAAGAATGATTATTTTCATCAATATTTAACAAACTTCTCTTTTAACTTCTTGTCCAGTGAAAGCATTTTCAATCATTCATTTTAAATTTTTGTTCGGTTGTGTAACTTTCTTAGTTTTGATGGAGTCACTAAGGTGCCTCAAGATGTTTCTTTCCCACCATGCAGTGTCAACTGTGAGCATCCAGTGGTTTTTGCAGCCTCATTGAAGGCTTAAGAAATTCTGTTGTTATTATGTTTATTGATATTTTTTTATTTAACAATTGTCTCATGCAGAATGCAGGCAGGTGAGAGTAATGTGTGAGTTATAAATATTTATGGTTACTGCATGAAATGTGTAATTGTGTTTACAGGGTGGTCTAATTAATCTAATAATTTCATGCGAAAATTTTACAAGATTAGTCTCAATCATCTTGAACAATTTCCAGTCAAGATTGAGACTTTTTCTCCTGATAATTGGAATATTGCTGCCCTCAATTGTTTCTTTTATCAACTTATATAAGGTCTTTTAAAGTCCATAGCAAAATGATAACTGCATAAGCCAGACTATATGAAGGTTATTTTCATCAAATTTTAAGATAAAATATTTTTTTATCGATAATTAATATTTTGTATTTTCATACCTCTTTTGTGTGAAGAGGGATATTAAAAGTTTATACTAATTCAGAAAGTAACTTCTTTTTGCTAAATTTTGGCTTATTAATTACATTATGAATAAACAAACTACACTAATGTTAGTAAAAACTTTGATAAAATGAGCACAGTATTCATCCGAAATGGAAACGTCAAATATCTGCATATGCAGATGGCAGTTAGAAGATTAAGAATGCAGGTTTCAGAAGCTAATGTAGAATTATTGTGAAAAGCATAAAATTTTAGGGTTAATGCTGTGCTTGAAAACAAAAAATTATGAAAATCCTATTGGAATATATTAGTGAGAAATTTAGGTAACTTAAAATAGAAAACATGAGAGCCCAAAACATTACTATGTTTTTGAAGAGAAGACTTACTAGCCATCATGAACCAATGTTTATTGTTAATAAAAGAGAAATAATAAAAATTCCAACAAATGAATTTACAAAAATGACAAAATAATTATTAATCCTTAAACAAATGAATGAAGAGTCAACTGTGCTACTGGGCAACTTTGACTAGAAAAGATGGAGGAAATAGTTGGTGTGACATTTAGTAATTCTGTCATTAAATTTACCCCAACTATTTTACCTTGGTCTTCAAAATAATGATACTGATAATTATGTACCATGCTGGCAAAATTGGTCTATCTGCAAATTTGTCAAAGGCTTGTCAATGAATTTCATTGCTGCATTTGTCATTTTGCTAAGTTCACTTTGGTGTGTGTTTCCTTCAGCCAATTGCAGTAAAATTTCAGGAATGGAGTAACTTACAAGCACAATATCTGTGGGAAAACATGTCCACTTAAGTCGTTAATAAACTGCTCACAGTGTACTTCGTGTAAATTTAACTCAATTTGGAATAAATTTTTAATCATTTAACAAATTGATCGTGCACATTCCTAAAGATGAATTTTCTACTTTAAATTAACTATTATCCATTTTCATTTAATTGTTGATAATTATTATCTGAGGATTGTAACTTCATTATGTTATTTACATTTTCTTTTCTCATATTAAATGCCATATTTTCAAGGCTTCAGTTTGGAAATTAACTGTTACCAAAATACTACGTTTCTTAGAAGGTAGATATGTAGTTGAAGCAAGAATTGGAAGGGAATTTTGCAATTATTTATTTGCTTGTATCCTTTTATGTAAACATTCTTTAAAGGAATAACAAGAGTGAAAAATAGCGACATGTCTGGGACTCAAACCCAGGTTTCCCACTTTCCGGGCAGGTTTTCTAACCACTGAACTACCATGCCTCGTCTTCATTCTTTAGTTAATAATTTATAAATCAATCTCTTTTCATTTTGCAAACTGTTGTGTATACTTGGATAATTTATTTGCTAGATTTGAAAAATAAGTGATTCTGATAAGAAATTTTTGAAATTCGATGTATTTATTTTTTGAGACGTACATCTGGAAAATTTTATAGCCCAAGTAATAATCAAACTTAGGGGTGTAAGTTAAATGTTTTTACCTTCCATCAGTTATTCCATTATCCCTTGAGTTGAGGGAATAATGTACTACACTCTTCCCAAGGGTATTAACTGGGTTACCCTACAATATTTTACATATTTGTTCCTTCATTGATTAATAAAATATTATTATTAATTATTTATTAAATAAACAAAAATATGCGATTAGAAATTTTTTTGGCAAAAATATTTAAGATAAAATTAGACCTCATTCAGGCTGAGCAGTAAAAAAAATCTTTGATATAGCTCAAACAAGATATCCCATGAGGGTTAATGCAGTAAGCCCAACTAAGGTTTTATTCAAAATTAGACAAAATACAATTCTATCGGTGAAGAATTTAAAACAGAAAATATCTTTATGCTTTATTAAACAAGTACAGTCAATTCCGCTTAATTGGGACACATTGGGACTAGGACATTTTGGCCCAATTAAGCGGCTGCCCCAATAATGTGAAATTCTCTAGAGAATGAATATTAAAACATTTTATTTCAACGTTTTAATAAATTATTGAACAGAAATATGAATTACAGGAAAATAAGATAAAACGTGAAAAAAATTGATTTGAATAATTATAAATAAAACTTAATAGATGCCTCTCATACTGCCTTCACTACCTGCCACAGCATAAATTCCACATTGTCCAATTAAAATCTATAGAATTTTAGGTAAAATAAAATTATTTCATTATATTTACAACCGATTATAAATTGTTAAGGAAATAATAGATACATTTTACTCACAATCTTATTCTGCAAAAATCCATCAAGAGTAGTAACTGATAGTTGCCTTGCGTCAATGGAGGCATGAGGGGTATCAATCTAAATCTAGGCACCTAGTTATAGTTGTAGTTGGCGCCTATGCGACCTTACAATGTTCCTATCCCATGTACTTGTGCTCACTTAATAGCAATTTTTTGATAGTAGTGGGACAATAGAATACTGTCTGGAAAACTGCGTCTGTTACTGTCCCAATTAAGCGGAATACTTCCCAATTAAGCAATTAAATTATGTATTACCTTAATAGTTTGGTTTCCATTTCTTGAGATTTGGCCCAAATAAATGGCTGCCCCAATAAAGCGGTGTCCCAATTAAGCGGAATTGACTGTATATAACAAGTGACCACCCTAAGCAGAGGTATTGCTCATAGTGCTAGTTATTACATAGTGTGAAATTCTTATAAATTCATTTTTTTGTCTCAGCAGCCAAGGATGACGGTCGTCTTTGTAAGATTTGCTACTCATCAGAACTGGCGGTCGTGTTTCTTCCTTGTGGACATTTGGTGGCTTGTGTAAATTGTGCGTCTTCATTAAGTGTATGCCCTGTATGTAGGCAGCGTGTAACTCATACTGTGCGAGCATTTATGTCTTGAAAGAAGAAGGGGAAGGAAGATGAGGATGAAAGAAATTCGGTGTAATTACATTATATTTCTGCTGCTGTATTTCTATAGATGTAAGATCGAACTGCGATTTGTATATTCTGTAATAATACATAATTATTTCATGACATGTTTTAAAAACCTGTTTAAAGGATTTTGTTGGACCTATTCTCCTCTGTATATCGTTTTCTCATTTCCTGCAAAGATAAAGTACTCTCATTGGATCTTTAGTTAGTGGAAGTTCAAAATAGTAAAGAGAGAGGAGGGATATATACTTTTCCTCACAACAAATTTCTATTATAGACTACAGGTTCGGAGTTACATTGCCAGGTCATCATCAGGTCACAATAAACTCTCGTAATCAATAATAAAAATTTTGTTTGTGGAAAAGTATATACTCTTCCTCTATCATGGATTTCCACAACATCTTGGCCACCTCTGTAGAGTTTATTTAAAGAAAAAATAATTTGAACAATATCTGAGCATTTTGACTGCCTCTTTAGTGAGATTTTTCACAACTTTTGAAAGTTTACAATTTTTTGTATTCATATGGTTCAGTAATCTAAAATGCAACATTTGCATCTTCCAGACCAGGTATATTGCAAACATTGATTCCATGCTTCTCCCAGAATACAGGAAGCAGGCTAATTACTCCATCATTGTTGATTTTAGCCTGGAAACCTCAACTGTTGTCTAGTTTTCTTTCTTGAACTTTTAAGAGATAAAAATGTCTTCTCTCTGAGATATTTTAGTGAGAATTATCTCAGGATACATTTTTAAAACCAACAATTTTTGAAATTGTTCTTTGAGTTTAACCCTTTACTATGGAGGTAGCAAGTCCTCTATTTACAATGTTGCGAGTTTCTCCTTGGGTATGTGATTTGGGCTCACTTTTGATGAAGGATGTTGGTTTTAAGAATTTGTACAGTGTGCTTCTTGTATTATTGGTGAAGCATATTTGCCATGATGTTTGTGGCATATCTGACTTTCTCCTATGAAGAAGATATTATCTCATTTTTAGAAGAAATTCTGATTGTGAGAGCATTTATAAGTTGTCCTTCAGGATGAAATTTAATGGGGTATACTTGTGTAAATAGAAGTGACGTGATGAATTACGTCAGGTATATTTTTGCTGAAGGAAAAGAAGTTAGGTCTTTTCCAGTTTGGAGTAACAGATTTACAAGTCTAATGTCATTTTAGATTTGCTAATTTGAGCCTTCTTTTTGTAAATATTCATAATTTTTTAAATCGATGATGATTATCTTTATATATGGAAGCATATTTTCATAAGCAATGAGGTAGTAATTAAAATGGATATATACTGAAATGCATCTTCTTTAAACATTTTTCTATGGCTGCACTCTATTATTTTACAATGTAAAGATTACAAACCAATAGATTTATTCATTAGATTGCAGTAAATCTGGACATGTTTAATTGTAGTTTTTTGATGTAACAATACACAATGCTTATTCTTTATTTAGAGGGGAAATATTAGAAATAAATTATACTTAATTGAAAAGCCCTGAGTTATTTATAGCAGAGTACCGATTCATTTCTTTAATGAGGGCAATGCTTGAATACCCAAGAACATTATTAATAACATTCATTTTAATTGAGTTCTGGGCCTGTAGCATTTTTGAGTCATTGGTACTAAGGTGTGCTTAATAACTGAAATTGCAAACTTCATCATTCAGCGATATTTCATTATGCTTGTAGTCAAGGTTGACTTCAAGCTGTTTAAAATATTGACTGCTACTTGAAAAATTATTTCCAGGTAAATATTTCTGATTCTTTTCCATTAAAAAAACTTGAATACTTTTCTATCATTTCCATTCATCTTTTAATATTTTCTGCACATAAAGACAATGAAAATGCAGTTATTTTTAAAGCTATTGGTAATTGCATAAGACAAAGGGTTTGTTACAAAAATCAAATTATCACTACATTTAAAATAAATAATTCATTCGTGATTATAAGATGAAGTGGAAATGAAATAATGTTTCTTTGATTTACTTTCTTTTAAATAATGATTCACATTTTTTGTAACTTGTAATTAAGGCGCACTTATTTATTGCTGTTTAACAAAGCACATTATGTGATTATGATTTTAATCTTATCCCATTTTGCCAGTATTTTATAATGCATTTTATTTCATGATTTAGGAAATTGTGGTTAATGATTAATAGTTACTGTAAAAATAATAATCTTGTACATATATATTGGAAATAAACTTAATGATAGTAGAGGATACTTAATGAAGCTTAGTACTTATTTTCATAGTTATTGTGGTGCAATTGCCATGAATTGTTTTGTCACAAATCTGATTGTTTTCTTCGAATTGCTTCACGCAAGCAGTGTAGAACTTCCAGGTAATATTCCTTATTGACTGAACGACCTGGTGGCAAGAACTCTTGATGCAGTATGCCATTGAAATCAAAGAAAACTGTGAGCAGAACCCTCACATTTGATTCAACTTGACATGCTTTTTTTTGGTCTTGGTTCCTCAGGAAGTTTCCATTGGGACAACTGGGCCTTAGTTTCAATGTCATACCCATACACCCATGTTTCGTCACCAGAAATGGCCTGTTTAATAAGTTCTGGATCATCATTGACTTAATTCAGCAACTCTTGAGCAATGTTCATTTGGTGCTGCTTTTGGTCAAAATTCAACAATTTTGGGACAAATTTTTCTGCCACCAGTTTCATGCACATCCACTTCACTATTTCTCTTAAATGGTTACATTGATACTCCTCTTAGTTTAATTCCTCTATGATTTAATGTAGAATTGAATTGTGCAATGAATGACATTTTTTGTATCGGAACAACTGTTCAACACTTGAATTTTAAACTGTATGTACTGCATTTTCTTATTGTAGATCAATAATATATCATTGTACTGCAAGAAAATCTCTTAAGGGTAGCATGCAACTATGTTGCAGTGGCATACATCTGTCTCTTAGTGTGGTAAATTAGTAAGCATTTGCTATTCCTCAGGGTCACCACTCTCCCAAAAAAGCCCTTGCACTGGCTGAGAGAAAGCCTAACCAGGATCAGACTTTACTCTGACCTGTGAATGGAAGTGACACATATAAGGGTGAAAGTTGCTTCCCTTTTGGCAGGGGAGGGTACACCCTGAGAGGAGTAAGTATCCAGTCAGAATATGTAAGGGTTGTAGTTTCAAGCGGTAGGAATCCCTAGTCTCCATTCCTTACTGACTGTTGCTCCACTATGAGTCTGTCTACCTTTCCATCCTGGCTTGACTTTAACATTGATAACTCAGTGCCCACTCTGTACGTACATTACTGGACTTAAAGACTGCTCCTAGCATCACTATGAACCTGTACTTTCTCTCTCTCTCTCGAAATTTTGAGTGAATCAAGTTGTTTGCTAATGTAGACCCTATCATGTAGCAACCATTGCTTTACACAATCCTTTTCCCTGAGGTTGAAGTCCTCTGAAAGTCTTTTTGGACGAAGATATGGAGGAATGAACCAAGAATTTATAATTCTGGCATTCCTTTTTCTTACATTGTATGAAAAAGAAATGGCTTCTGTCTATGAGTCAGGTGTTATAATTGGGAAATAGAAAGGGAACAGCAAAACGTTTCGTGAAAAATTCTATGATAATTCAGTGAGTAATACTCAGGTACTTCAGGATTCAGGATGGGAATCTTTAAAAGATAGAAAATTTAAGCAAAGGATAAATTTACTAAATAAATTCAGAGAAGGCACGTTTACAGATGATTTAGCCGATAATAGGAAGATAAAAAATTATTTAAAATTTTACAATTCCTCAATTTGAACTTTTCGCTATAAGATGGGTTGCTGAACTAGTAATACTAAGTCACTCAATCGACATAACACCCAATTTTAAATGAATATACATTATTTATTATTCATACCATTTATAGTTATCCTTCATTGAATCATGGATAGTTTTAGGATTTGCTTTGTAAAGCGCATTAATGGTAATGTAATGCATAAAAGAAATGTGATTCAAGAATAAAATAACGTCCTTTCCGCTGATTTCTGAAAATTTGGGTTCAGTGCTATTTAATGCAGAAAATATTCTATTTCCACCGTACTACTTACAATAACTCGGTACGGCGGAGAAGTATTGCCACGGTTAAAATGTAGAATGATAAATACAAACATATCGATCCCATCAAACCTCCTGATAAACATTATTCTGAAGGGGACAATCGTCAACCAATTTTCACGTATCGTTGGAAATAACAGTTGATCACACATCAATGTAAACTGGCGTGAGAAGTGAAAATTGGCCACTATCAATTTCTTGACTACGTTCATGCATAGAAGTGCATACGTTCCTAGACTTTCTACACTTCTTACAGTTTCTCGTGTTCTTCATTTGTGTTTGTACGAATAAACAATTGAGTGTTTAAGAGCGGCGGGGAAATTAGAAGACGAGGAGTGGTAAATTTTTAGAGTTGCTACTGGACCTAGGCATGGTCGTCTGAGAATTGAGGAGAAGAATTCTCATAATAAGCAATTTCGAAGGCTAATAAATATTTTCCAAGTCACCGTTAGTCATGTTCGAAAATTCGAAGCATTCTATCAAAGTTCCGAGGTTATATAAAAATGCCAGTAAAATCGTCCAAGAATTGAGTGGAAATGGTGGAAGCGTGAAGGAGTTGGTGTACAGTAGCAAACATCCGGTAAGAAATTTGACAATGTTACAATCCTTCAATCTAATCATACTAGGCTATTTATAAAATATTTATTTCCTTTTCAGAACATCAAAGCACTCTACGCGTTAGTTGTTGAGACACTACAACATGAAAAAACCTTGAAGAAATTGTTTGAGTTTACAAAGCTACTCCAAAAGGAGAGCAAACTTGATCCGTGGCTAGCCCGAGTTCTAATTACAGAATTATTATGGGGGAAAAAGCGCCTATCAGGTGAAAGTAAACCCGTGAAAACCATTTTATCATACCACACCACGTTCATTAATAATACTGAAGATGATGATCACCCAGCCCTGGAAAAAGAAAGAAGGAATGGTACGAATTATTAAGACGAATAAATCAATCAACATAACTACTTTACGTACACGTGTATAAAATTGCTAGTTTCTGGATCATATTAATTTCAATAATTAGTAAATGTACTGTAGATAATGTGTAACGTAAATGTTAGAGACAGAAAATAATGAAATCGAAATATATTTGTAAGAATTTCATTAGATTTTTGTATCATCAAGTCAAAAAAGTACGAATTAATCATTTCCTTTTGTCTCCGAGTTATTATTACTATCCATTTGTTATTATTCTGGATAAAGTTACATTCATTTAGAGTCTTCAAATCTTTAGAATTGCTCTAGCTTGAATTTCATGAAAGTTCTTATGATCCTCATAAGCACCTAATCCTGACTGTTCATTAAGAAATTTATATCTGTGGCTTGTTTCACAGTTCAACTTCCTCGCTATGCGAGGGTGAATACACTTTATTGGTCAGTGAAAGAAGCAGTGGATTATCTTCGCAATGAGGGGTGGATTTTAGCGAAGGAAGGTGACAGAGAATTATTCCCATCAAGTGATCATTTTCGATGTGATAAGCTCATCCCAGGAGTGTTGGCTTTCCCCCCTGGTACTCAGCTTTATGACCATCCCCTCTATCGTGACAGGTCAATTCTTCTTCAAGATAAGGTTTGTCATCCAGTGTTTTATATTATTTTGCTCAAATTGTGAGGTAAACTTTTTATGCTGGCGTAATGTACACCTTTGACTCATCATGTTTGCTTTTAAAGTGTCATTGAAATATTTGTTTCCAAGAGCTGATGTCTCTTGGTATTTTTCAAGAACGAAATGACCTGCAGTAAACTTTTCATTCATTCCCTGGTATGAGGGATATATAGCCACACACGCATACACCTTTACCAATGTTTTCCATCCTAGGACCTTCATTTCTTTTTTGTAGTGTAGGGTGGGGTTGGTGAACCCATGGTGCACATGTCCAAAGTGGAATGTGAGAGAATTATTTTGGAGCAAGGAATTGGACTACACTATATTTATGTGGTGTACCCTTCATTTAAGAAAATTAAGCTTTTTAGTAAATATAAGTCACAAGTTAATGTTCAAGTTTCAAAGTAAATATTTGTAAATTCTATCTGTTAACAATGGATTTTGTTGGCAGCATCATCTTAAACCTGTCACTGACATAGTGGCATACATAATGACAGCATCTCAATCCACAGTTTGACTCTGTGTTGTAACTTGTCCTTAATTTCATCAAATATTGCTCATTTGCACATTGCAATTGCCTCCCTTGGTTTAGGGCAAGGATGGCAAATCTTTTGTTGCAGGTGTGCCATTTTTTCATAAATATAAAGTACTTGTATGCTAATGTTGTGCCACACCAGAGTGAGGTGCTGTTATCATTTATTTTATTATTTCAGTGGTGGAATTAAGCTGTTGTAGTTGATATAATTAATCATCTATTATCATTGCTAATGTGCAGTATCCACATTTATTTACTGTGGGGCTTCAATTGTTAAGTGAAGGATACATAATGATATTACCGTCAAAGTTATGCATGCAATTTTGAGCACACATGCCATAGGTTCATCCCTGGTTTAGGGCCTGCCCACTGGCATAAAAGCAGGTGATTTTTATGTGGACAAAATCTTGTTTATTAGTTTCATAACTGTTGCTCTCATTAATGCAATGCTTAACTAATTGTAGCCTACCAAATTTTGTACTTGTTACACTTGTTATGTGTAATTATCATTTTCAGTAGTCAATTACTGTTATGACCTTCCTAAATGACCACTTGGAGTTACCTGGGAATTTTGAAGGTCAGTTGTTTATACTCTGTTTTTTATCATAACCCTAGAACAGTGTGGCCAGAAGGTCTTATTTTCTAATTGAACCTCATTAAAGCTTGCAACGGTTATAATTTGTTCCTCTTCCATTCTATGAAAGCTTAAACTTGGAACTCCCAAGTCCCTTGGAAGATCCTCTTGGCTGAGGGTTCTAGTTGGACTCATCAGTATTGATCCTTACAAAGACCACTGCACATGTGCAGAGGGTCTTTGTAAGGATTATACAGTGGTACCTTGAATTACAAATAGCATCAACAGATGAACATTTGGCATATGAACTTTTTCGTACTCTATTATAACCTCAAAATACAAACCTAAATTCAACACACATACTGTGGTGCTTTCATTATTTGGAGTACTGTAGTATGTATGCACAGGTTCATATAGATGAACACACAGTAAACTTCTCCCTGGTGCAAATTTTTGTCTAATTTGACAGTATTTACAACAATTTACACAATTTGATGGAATAATCTTTCTCTTAGGCCTGGTATTACAATAGATAGTTAACCTGGAGGTTAACTTTAACCTCCAGGTTAACTCGAAAATCCGTATTACTATCTATGGTTAAGCCTTAACTGGAAGTTAAAGTACTAGTTATCTTAACTAGCAGATTGAGTTATGGTCAAATCCTTACTGATAGTTAACTACAAACAAGATGGTGGATAAGTACAATAAAAATCCCTCATCTCACCTAGTTTAATTCTAAAAAGTACGTTTTACCGGCAGAATTTTATGAAAAGAATACTTCTAATATTCTCATCAAGGTGGTATTTATTCTTGATAGAGATAATTCAAATGAATTGGGCTTTTTATCTTCTAAATATCCTTAGATATGTGTTGCGTGTTAGTAATTATTTACCTAAATATCAAATACTACTTCGGAGATGAAAGGTTGAACATTGGCAGTGAAATAAATGTATTTTTGTCTTTAAATGTAGAATACTAACATGTATTTATTGTAGTAGTTTAAGTACGGTAATTCTGACTAACTATAAGCGGTTCTTAGTGATTCTGTCATCATAGACAGTCATGTTTTGAAATTGAATGAGTAAATTTCTGCATAAATGTAAACAGAATACCGCATATCATATTAAACTTAATTAGCTATTTTTTAAATATTAGTTTATTGATTTTCACGTTATGATACTTTAGTTTACTTTTCGGGAGGGTTTGATTCGAAGTCGAAATCGTAGAAACACCTGTCGTTAAAAGGAAAGCGAAATTATGAGAATCATCATTAACCTAATCATCATCAACTATCACCTTTCATCATGAATACTTACTATAATTCACCCTAAATTTTGAATGAGTGATATATTAAATCAAAATACAGCGGTTATTTTGAAAAGAGACTTGAAATGTTATTTTTTGCATACTAGACTTAAACATTTATTGATTGAACCACAGCTGAAGAAAGAGTAATAATTCTTAAACAAATTATGCAGATAACCATAACTTGTTGTAAATTCACAGGTAGTAGTTAGTAAGTAGTGTAACGAATAGATATGAAGAATTCATTTATCAAATGATTAATGTAGACTGAAATGCAAGGCATCACTGCCTGTTTCCAGCAAATGTCATTCCATGGCCTTTTTCGTCTCTTTCTTTACGATGTTGTATTTTGCCATACATTTCTCTTAAGATCTAATCTAAACGATAACTACTGCTCATCTATAAGAAAATCACACCTCTTTCTTATCCATTCTCTGAATCACATTACACATTCACATTACTGAAAGGCATCCTCTAACCAGTAACAAGATGAAAGTTTGAGGCTGCTGTCGGCTTGGAACAGGGAAGAACGTTCGTTTGGGGGAGGAAAGTAGAAGGTGAAGCTAATGTGGTGTTTCCTTCAATTTCATACCGACATACATTGTAATACATTGTCACCTCTTAGCACATACGGCCACCCACTCTCTTTGATGGCTGCATTCCTTAAAAGTCTCTCGTATGATTGTGATGGTAAGACGTACCATATTTCGGGCTACTATAATAAACTGTTCACGAAACTTAATTTATGAAACACTACTGTTATGAAGTCTTACTCGTAAATTGGGTGCAAAAATACGCAAGTATTGTGTTTCGGGATGATGATTGAGATTTGAAGCTTAGGCTTTCAACATACATGGAGGTGAGTTTTAAGGTTATATCATAGGATATTTTTTCTAAAATCATGAATAGATATATGATATCATCAATTGTGTAGATGCCACCAAGTGAACGAAATATAAACGATGATATAAAATATTTGCCACCTGGTTTAGGTGTGCAAAGAAGATTTTATTATCGAAAAATCGTCTGCCGCTTCCATATCACTGTGTTACTTATCTTATTCTCTATCACGTTTCTCTCTTCCACTAAATTTACTTATACAATTTACTTTTTCTTTATAAAATTTTTATACCTTTGTGCATCCAGTTTCTGAACAGAAGGGTATCAAATTATGCGTTGAATCTGTCAAGAACCTCCTACCAAAGATGCACAGGAAATATTACGATACATTATTGTTTAAACAAACTTCACGGTAACGGGTATGAAAATTATTCTTGAGCAAGGCATCTTTTAGTTAAAGTGGTAGGTAACTAACCTTCAGTTGACAAAGCTTTATAATACGGGCCATGCCGCCAACTGGAGGTTAAGCTTAACCTTCAGGTTAAGTAACTATCAGATTTAACTATCGATTGTAATACCGGGCTGTAGTAGAAAACTGAGAAAAGGTAATGTGGTTCCTATGAGATTTTCTTTGATAAGGATGAAAAAGCTACAGAGATAGCTCTCAGCGGGTTTTACACATGTAGCCTTGAGCTTCTCTGCTTTGTTTATGGTTTTCCTTGCATTCTCAGAAAAAATATTTAGTGATAGGGAAATCGACCAAAGAGATCAGTCCTAGGTAAGTCCGTTTTTACTACATATTTTCATATATTTCATTTGCCCTTCAACTCTAAAAGCAACCTTTATCCCACTTATGTAGATTGCTATTGGATGTTTATAATTACTTGTTAATTTTAAATCACTAGAAATGGATTTCCCAAAAGCCTAATCAATGGATAACCCTAAAAAATTTCTAAATTGGTCTCTCTAATCAAATGTTAAGGTGTCCTCTCTGTCAAAGGATGCTTCCAATTGCAAAACACTTGAGGTTGAGGAAATTAGAAGGGAAGCAAAGTGAAAAACCCACAGCTGAAAGACAGAAAGCCTTTATTGGTCTTTGATAGTGGGAATTTTTTAAGGTTTTATTCCATTCTTTCTCTGTCTCTAGCAAAGGGAAAGTTAAACTCTTTCCTTGTAAACTTGACTCTACATCTGTTTCATGAAAAGGAAGATTTCAAAATAGTGAATTCCCTGCACCCATATTTGTCTCTTTCGAAATCTGTCCTATTGGTTATTTTTCCTGCTCTTGAATCACAATTGTTTACTTACTCAATGTTATCACCACATGTGTTTGTGTTTAGGTCACCCTCCCAAATCTTGTATAAAATATTCATTATCTTAAGCATCTTGTAAGTTGACACCAGGTTTTTCATAATCATTTTAACTACTAAGCAAATCCTAGTATTTTAGTAAAGAAACACAAGTGGTTGGACTAAGAATTTTAACTGTGCTATACCACAAGGGAACACACACATGATCCAGGTTTCAATGCATAGCATCATCATCAGGTGAAAAAACGAAAATCTTCGAAGTATTTTAATTATAGTAGTTGATGTAATGTGTTGATATTGTAGATGGGTGTTAATTCATTTGTTTTTATTCATTGACACTGTATTATATATGAATTTATTTTTGTATTGTGTTCATAGTATATAGTGGGCTTATATTTGAAGCAGTTGTAATGTATAAAGTTGTACTTTATGAACGTCGCCACCAGACACAAGTCTATCTGTGACGGCTTTGTATATAATAATAATATATAGTAAGTGGAGAATGGGGCGGGGAATGAGGAGGAAGGAGGCATGTAGTTGATTAGAGGGAATTGTAAGTAAGGAGGAGGTGGGGGGAAGAGCAGAATTCCACACCCCCTGCTTGTGTTCCTGCTCTTGCATTGCTTCCTCCAGCCCCTTCCTTGTTGTTCCTTCCCTTCACCATCCCATTTGCTGGTTCCACCACCCCCACCTCCTCCTTACTTGCCCTTCCATCCATTTCCTCCAAGTATGAGGGGCAGTCAAATGAAAACCGAACACTTGCCATAAAACACATTCCTCACAAAAGTTGGCAACACTGTTATTAAGTATCGATACTGACATCTGTAGGGTAGGAGAAATTCGTAGAGAAAACACACAGGTCTGCACAGTTGTTTCTTTATTGCTCTGGCGGTAAGCATAGTGAAAAGTGTGTTCGTCCAGCATTGAAGATGAAGGCAAGCAAAGAAGAGCAGAGAGGTGTGGTTCGTTTTTTGGTGGCTGAGGGTGCTGGAACATGCGGAATTCATCGTCGCATAACTGTTTTGTATGGTGAACCCTGCATGTCCCTGACAAGTGTGCACAAGTGGCAGAAGAGATTCCGCAAAGGACGTGAACATCACTGCAAGATGATTTGCACCTAGACAGGCCCATGGATCCATTACACCTGATGTGATTGCATGGATCTGGGAAAACTGACGAATCACAGAGGAAGAAATTTGTGTTCAGGTCGGCATTAACCATGGCTTCCTGCATGCCATTATCAAAGATCACCTGCAGTTCTGAAAAATTTGAACGCAGTGGGTTCCACATCAGCTGATGGAGGGACAAAAGATTGACAGAATGGCTGCATGTCTGAGTCTTTTGCAGCGGTACCATGAGGAATTCTCCCCACCAAGAAATCCAAAGCTTTCCATAAGAGTTCCAGTAAAGTCTTAATGACATTCTTCTTCGACTTCAGGGGCCCTCTGCTTGTCGACTTCCTAGAGCGTGGAGCCACAAGCTCTATGCAGACACGTTGCAGAAACTGTTATGCACCATAAAGTCAAAATGCCCTGGAATGCTGTCTGACGGAATCATCCTTTTGCATGATAATGCCCATCCCCATACTGCCAATCTGATGAGGGATAAGCTTCAGAGATTTGGCTGGGGAAACACTTCAACATCCTCCATACAGCCTAGATCATTCCCCTTGTGACTTCCACATTTTTGGCAACCTGAAGAAAGACATTCGTGGACGTCGGCTTCATAAGGATGAGGAAGTTCAAGAGTGGGTGAGGTTGTGGATCTGTCAGCGACCTACCTCTTTCTACAAGACTGGAATTGATCACCTCATCTCCCAGTGGGATAAATGTATTAACACTTTGGCAATTACTTTTGAATAAAACAAACTCCATTGTTACTTTGTAGCAGGTGTTCGGTTTTCATTTGACTGCCCCTCATACACACATGTAATCCTTCCCTTTTCTCTGCCCCATTCCTTATTTACTACATGAGAGTTGATCACAAAAGCGGAATTTTTAAAATTCCCAAATTCCACAGGAGAGCACGTGTGCCGATATCCACTTTTTTGCAAACTGCTGACCCTCCATTTTGTAACTATTTGGATTATTGGTCTAAGCAATGGTAAAAATGCTTCTATGGTCAATGCGAACATTATGATGGAGTTTTAAGACGATTGAAAAATGTCATATTTTTTTGTTAGGTTTGGCATGGAATAACCCAATTGCAAATTCTTGTACATCATCAAAAGCAAGTATGTCACAAATTTCATTTTCTCTGTTGATGAAAGCCAGATTGTTTAGCCTGTATTGGCTAATTGATGAACATAAATGGTTCTTGATTAACTTGAGTTTCGACCAGGTTCAATTCACGGTGGGTGCCCACGTGCAAAATGACCTAAGCTGTCGAAGCACTTTTAACCAATACTACTAACAAAGTCTCAGTTGGCAAGGGAGAGTTCAGGGGGAGGGGAGAGGTAGCAAGTTAACAATGGACAATAGGGGGGAGTGACTCGGAAAGAGATGGTTGTTAGCAAGGGTATAATTGTGTTTAAGGGCTGTATTATTTCCATTTGTTCAAGGTAATATAATTAGTGTAGCGTAAAAGAGTTGTTGAAAAGTCTAAATTGTGTTTGTTCTCTAAAAGATGTTTTGCGAAATAGATTGGATAGCCAAGTGGGCAACGTGTTTGACTTTGGTGAAAACGGTCCCTCGTTCGATTCTCGGTGGGGTCCTACATGTGAAACGACCTTAGTTGCCAAAGCACTTTTAACAATACTACTACAATTTTAAACAAATCTGTAGTTGACTTCCTCGGAAGCCAATGTGTGCATATTATGACATATATGTTATTTTGTAAAGAAAATTTACACCCAGGCAGCACTTGGTGTCTCAGCTAGTCAAGTATTTTGCCAATGATAGGGGTCTAATTTTATTTCATTCTAAAAACTCTTTGTAATGATGAATGCATGGAACAGCGACTAGATGTAATGTGGGAAGGTCTGTTTTGTCTATCATCTTACTCTTGTCAACATGTCTGTTACAGAATGAATTATTGTTGAATATGTGAAATTGTATATCAACTAATAGATCCTGCTATCCAATTTAATTTTCTGATGTTAATAATTTTCCATAACATTTTTGATCGAGCAAAAAATCCTCATCGTTTTTGATTTATGAGCTTACATTTTTGTGACTCATTACACAATCTTTTATTTATTAGGCGAGTTGTTTGGCGTCTTATGTGTTATCACCACCAGAGGGTAGCTTCGTTTTGGATATGTGTGCTGCTCCTGGGATGAAAACTACGCATTTAGCTGCCATCATGAATAATAAAGGGTATGAACAGTTTGGCCTAATTTCAAACACTGTATGGCTCTACACATATACGTACTAGAGATTGGCAAAGGTTAAGTCTCAACCCATATCCTCTGAGAACCTGTACATGATGACATATTCTCAGGGTATAGTGAGCGGTAATTTGTAGATACGTCAGTTTTGAGTTGGAAGGATTCTCTGACTCAAAAGGTACTGAGATCATAAGACAATAAATGAATGCTCTGACCCATCTTTAATTGGTTTATTTGCTTTGTCTTGCTATTGACATCTGCCAAGCCGTAGGATTAGCAGAGAAAACTTTCCAATTGTAGTAAGGGAAGGCATTGAAATAGCAATTGTTCTTGTGCAGTTAGGTTGACAGGTTGTGTTTTTTAATTTCTGCAATATGCAAAATGTGCTTAGATACTGTGTTTAATAAAGAAAGTATTGTTCCAAAAAAATTTGGCTCACTCCCTGTTCTGCTATTAAAGTTCTCTAAGATTCCTTTAGGAAATGAGTTGCTGGGAAGGTAAAAATTTATTGCTATAATATATTGAGTAATTGATTCAAGTTAAAAATAACCCAAGTCAGATGTAAGTGGTAAATAAAGATTAAGAGAATAAAATTTAGATAGAGATAATAAGTATATAATTGATCAAAATATGCATTATAATATAATTCAAATTAATTATATCATAATACATAATATAATTATAAAAATGTCATAAGAAAAATCTACATTAATGTAGGGGTAAAGCACCTACATCACATTGGCTGCTTCATAAATACTTTCTACAAATCTAACAGTTTACAGCATAGGAAGTACTGCAGTTATTTCTGACAGTATTGCTAGCTAACATAATATAATAACAGCTTTATTACTACTCGCAAAATGCTTGAGCCTCAGTGAATGAGTTGTCAAAGTATTCACTGTAGTTTAAAAAAAGACACAGTATTAGCATAGGTCAAAAACAGAAAAAAATGCAGTAACAATCCAAATATGCAGACATCCCAATTTATGAATGACTGGCTTATGGCCCTCTGATGCTTTGACCAAATATATTTTTGCAGAACTCATTAATATTATAAATATGTCATAATTTTATCTGTATCTGAAAAACTTCATGTTTATAAAAGATTGTAACCTTGCCTCTTTTAGCCAGATTTTTCTATAATATTGATTGGTTTTATTTACTATTTGATTCTACCTTATACTTTCTGCTATCAAACAGTTGATTGAATTGGTGATCTGATCATTACCTGATGATGGCAATCATTCGCTGAAATCTGGTCATGTCTGTAATAAAATCCTGTGGAAAAAGTACCAAGTCTCTTTTCCTTCAAACATTGAGCATTTCCATAAAACATCGCCAATGTCTGTGAATTTTGTTACTTGCAAGGTTTTACTGTACCTTATATTTATAAATGTATCTTTGATATGCAGTCTGGCATTCACTTAAGGCCACATTCGGATCTGACACACTGGTTATGAGTAAGTTTACATATGTAATACAAAATCACACCCTAGATAACGCTAGAATTAATTTCTAACTAACTAATCATGGGTCTAATCTTAGAAGGAAAAAATTCAACTTTTGATTTTTTTCCCAAAAGAATGCATTGTCCAAATTTTAGGAATTTTTTTCTGGATGGTATAGAATTAAGGCTTTAAGGAAGTGCTTCTGTGACATAATCTCAGTAACGATACCTCCATAATCTCTAAAATGTATGAGTTCAATGCCAGGCCAGTGCAAAATTCTTCCATAAGAAATGCTTTGCCACAATTTTATAAAAAAAATGTTTATGCATCACCCGGAATGATTGATCTATCACCCTGCATGTAGATAGTAGTTGTGATTATGTTTTATAAAGGCAGTCTGCCATTTCCTAATTGTGGCATTTACCTTGCTACCTTACCTATTGCCGCAGTTCTTCTTTTTGTCCTTGCACATGTATCAGCCTGATGTTATCCTCCATTTCTGTCTGTCCTAAACATCTTTCATTTCCTGGTGAATTATTCCCTTATTAGAAAATTTAATTTCTTGGTATTACTTAAAATCTTAAACCTTAAATACCCTGATACTCCAGATATCTCATCCATATCTGTTCATAGTAAGAATTTAGAGAATTCCTTTCTTAAAGTTATTAGGATACCTGATGCTGTTAGCAATCATTTAACCTGTGTAAAAGCCAATGATATTATGGTTTTTATTTTGTCTGTAGAGCTTCCGTTCCAAGTCATTAGACTTCCCAAAAATGTGATGGATTTTACTGTTACTGTTTTCTTCCTATTCATGGGTATGTTCCAAGAGCATTCTTCCTTTCCAATGCTCATCACATATTTCTTTTTAATATTTAGTTTCATTCCAAACTGTTTTCCCTGCCTTGTAAATTTTTTTATCATGACCTGAAATTCTTCCTGTTCTGCCAAACCTGCTTGATGATCAGTATAGGTTTGACCTTTTTGCCACCTATTACAATACTTCTTGTTTCTTTTGTTGGTTTCCTTATTAACATATCAGTGTAGATATTAAACAGCACTGGTGGCATGAATAATCCTTTTCATCCCCTCTTTCAATCTCTGTTTCTTCAGTTTTAAACTTTTTAGTTTTATTCTCCTATGTTCTCTGTACAGTTGTTTCATTAACCTCTATACTGGAGTTCCTTAATAACTGCAGCAGTACACTACAGTCCACTTAGTTGAATTCTCACTCGTAGTCAATAAAACAAACTTATGGTTCTTAGCTTACTACCACTATCCTCTCTTGACAAAATCCTCAAGCTTTCTACAACATTTCATGTAATAAATTAATGTGTTCAGATGAGTTGTATTTCTATGTTCATCTTTTTCAGGACCATATACGCTGTAGAGAAAGATCCCAAACGGTATGAAACTCTTTGTAAATTTGTAGAAGAAGCAGGA
Organism: Ladona fulva; assembly: GCA_000376725.2. Taxonomy (NCBI): domain Eukaryota; kingdom Metazoa; phylum Arthropoda; class Insecta; order Odonata; family Libellulidae; genus Ladona; species Ladona fulva. The sequence continues at coordinate 220,770 of KZ308426.1, read as the reverse complement.
GCTAGTTGTGTGAAAACATTACAAAAAGATTCAGTTACATTAAAGAGGGAGAGTGTGCCAGGAGTAGAGTATATCCTCGTCGACCCATCTTGTACTGGTTCAGGTAAGAAAGAGCTATTACGGCTAGGTTCCTCAGTACTCTCATTTTTTCCGTACCTCATAGGCTTTTTTTTCTGGATGTTTCAAAGAAGCCAAAATGAGCGCTTGACAAACATTTTGGTGTAACTAGATAAAATGGTTTCATATTTCCAAAGGGTAATGGATGTAATTTTAAAATCAAAGCTTTTACATTCCTTGTCAGGCAAACTGACTTTTTTCCCATTCAAACTATTTGAATACATTGGGGATTACTAAACACAAAATAATTTTGGTTCTTAAAAAATAGTAAAGGTATCAATATTCGGACTTAAAAAAGTTAACTTGTCCAATACGTAATTAGCATCCTCCTTTAAACGAATACACTAATTCCACCTGTGTAATTTATATTTGAATTAACTCGGAGGAATATATCTATCCCTAAGATAGATACCCAATACATCACAAAAACTTGATTAAAGTAAATATTTGTGCCTTGTAACCAATTGTTTGAGACTCTTGGTGAGTTTGTAGATCTGTTAGCGTCTTCAAATACCACAAAGTGAATTGGAATTTTAAAAAATACAAAATATTGTATTGTAAAAAATACAACTTGATTTTTTGATTTATTAGTTTGATTATATTAGTTCTGATTTTTTTGTAGCAGAGCTATTCTTTTTGTATTTTAGATATTCATTATGTATATCTATATTATTATTTTATTCTCAAAAATTCACTCTTTGTTCACCCTTGAATTATTCCACATATTATTTCTACTCTGTCTGAGATAGAGTCATCAAATGATTAGGGTTTGAGGAATAATCTGAACCTGTTATGAACTAAAACTTCGAAAGCTATGGCATAAATCTTATAAATGATACCTGCTTGTAGCTAATTTTAATGCACAATTTGCTTCGATAACAAAGACATTTTTAACATGATTCCATTCCAACTATTTCACCTTAGTATTTTTCTATTTATTTTATAGGAATGGTGAAGAGACCTGTCTCAGGATGTTTTGAAGAGGAATCTCAAGATGAGAGACTTCATAAATTAGTTGGCTTTCAGAAACGTATCCTGTATCATGCTTTGACGGAGTTTCCATCTGCTAGACGAGTTCTCTACTCTACTTGCTCAGTATTATCTGCTGAAAATGAAGAGGTGGTCTCTAGCACTTTAAGGAATTTGCAAAAGTGAGTGATTCTGTTATTAGTTTGGATTATGTTCTTATCAGTTCTCTTTCTTGTCAGTGCTAATCATAACTGAAACTGAGTAGGTTAGTCTAGGCTGACCATTTGCAGAACATGGTTTCTGCCTTGTTGGTGGATGGCTGTAAATTGTTTTTTTCATCTTCTCGTGAATAAGTAATGTTTGTAAGCTGATCCTGGGTTTTCCATAGTTATTAAATATTATGTAAACTAATTTTTGTGGATTGTTTGATCACAAACAGTTGATTTTTCCTAATGCACCTTTTAATAACTTAGGACCAAAGTTGACATGATTCACATTTTAAATTTACAATGTAAACTTTGTATTTGAGTTGGAGAGCTTAAGTACAAGTAAAGATGTGTACAAAATTATGACCATATATTTGCAAGATTCAGTTAATTTTAAGTTGGCCAGATTTGATTTTTGTTCTTTAGAAAATGTGTTTTATCTCAATGATCTGTTGGACACTAGTTCTCACTTTCTGCTCATGTATTGATTTTTGTGTACTCATTCTCATTTATTGATTGTAAGAAAGTTCTAATCATAATGCCACTCCTGAATAAAGGTTTACTATAGATTTTTGTATTATAAGGTCCACTTCTAAAGTAGTATATTTGATAATATGATTGTTGAAACCCTTTTAGTTTTGGTTGGTTTCAATAGTTAAATTGAATGAAATTTATTAATGCTCTTGACAAAAGCAACCTGAACAAGGAAAATGTTTTTTGTGCATTATGCTTACAGTGGAAAAAAAATAAGTTTACATAATAAAGAATTGTTCTCCAAACCAAGATAAAGATTTCCAAAAATGTAGAGCAAAAAGGTTAATAACAAATGGAGGATTAAAATCAGTGGAAATTAGCCTGAAAGAAACCAATGAACTTATCCTAAATGTAAAAGAAAGTTTCAAAGTTTTCAATTCAATGGTTATAGAACTCCAAGATTTAGATCTACAATTGAGAAAGAAGTCATGTATACCTATTTTATTGTGTGGAATTGAGTAACAGTTTGAAATACCTCATTCAATAGTTTATGATGTTAACCTAGAAACGCACTGAAAAAATTTGCTTAAAATTTAGATAGAGAAAATATAGCTTGTTACCAAACAGAACTGCTTGATACATGGGAGTATAAAATGGAAGTTTTAAATTATTTTCTGTATGTCAAATCTTGCTGAACATTGTTTAGTATTTAATATTTTTTCATGTTATTATATTTTTTAACAAAATGCCATTAAACTGTTTAGATGTTTAATCAAATTATTGCCTTAATAATAAAAAATGATGTTAAACAACCCTTAAGAGGTTTTGCAGTAAATTGTGTTGTTATAGGTCACCCACTGTCTAAATGGCCATGTTTAGTAATATGTGCAAAGTGGTCGCATTATTTGAAAAGGGTTCTGGAAAGATTCTCTTTTGCTTCCTGTGATTTTCAAGTAGTCTTTGCAAATTTCTTCATGTATTGTTTTTAAAAATTTCCCTCTATTCATCTTACTCCCTGAGTTACTCTGGAATATAATGTAAGCAATGATTCCAGCTATGTTCATTAGCACAAAATACATTTGTTGGCCAGCGAAAGCCTTCCCTTACTATTGAATTCAACCCTGTCTGCTGATCCTCAATATCTATTTTAACCTTTGTAGCATTAAAAAATATAGATATTTCTGTCTTGTTTGAAATTTCTGTTTTTCTATGTAATTTATCATCATGATGTATTGATCACAACAACATTCCTACCTTGTTCTTTTTGAATATATAATTTTTATGAGATGCCCTCAATGTACTTGCCAAGTATAGAAGGCCAAGGAAGGCTTTTATTTCAAGAATATAAGAGCCATTAGAATCCCTCTGATGGGAATAATATTGTCAATTTTTAGCAATGCATCTCTTAATTTCTTCAGTAATAGTGTCAGTGAAGAATAATTCCCAAGATCCAATTGTGGATTTGGCATACTTTCACTCCTGGAGTAGCCGTCACTATGCACTCTTCTAATGCATTTTGTCTAGTGTGCTTGTATATTTTCATATGCAGATTCTTTACTATATATATCATATCACTCTCCTCTAAGTAGTCCTCATCTGTTTCTCTTTCAGAAATTATCTTCTTCCTATCTGTATTGCCTGAAATAGCCTAATCCTCTCTATCACTTCATCACATAAATGAGTCATTGAGAGATATGCCACTAAGACCAGACTCACCACATTCTTGGACATTCCCAAGTTTTTTTTTTGAGACACCACATATCTACTGTAAAAAAAAACCACTGCAACTTTGGCATGTGTTGGAAGCCTAAAAATGGTGTATGCCTCCAGAAGAAGCCTATGTCATCTGAGTGACAGTGAACTCAAATACTACTGAACTAGAGATATTAGAGGGTGTACATTAATGAAATGCATTCTATATTAAAATATTTATTTGTTATTGATACTTTAGTGCAAAATAAATCCTGTAGAAATACCAAAGGTAAAGAAATTACAGCGATATTGCTCCCCTCATATATAATTAGCATGGGAAGCACCTAGAGTTAACATAAGATACCTCAGAAACTTTGCTCATTGTAACGTCTCTTTGCATAAAACTGCAACCAATTCATTTAATGATATTCATAGCTACATGTATTTGATATTAACAGACAAAATCTGGTAGATAATGAAAATACTGATTATCTAAAAGAGAATCTAAAACAAATAGTCTCCAAAATAATTTTCATGGCATTCATTAAAAACTCGTTTAAAAAATCTGAATTGTTTAAATGAGGGACAGCAAAAGGAAAACCTTTGTAATCATGAACTGTAAAATAAGTTAATTGATTTGAAGTTTAAAAATATCCTGTAAAATATCAAAAAGTACAATTAAATTAAATTTTCATAATATACTACACATTACTACACCATTGGCTGGTACATAACAGTATTTATAGGTATTAAAGGATTAATGACTTAATTGATGTTAACTTATATGGGTTACAGGTCAATAGAAATGATTTTTTGCATTTGAATTCACTCTGAATATCTTTCATGTTTTCAGGAATGAGCAGAAATGGCATTTGGTAGATCCTTTGCCAGAATGGTCAGGCAGAGGCTGTGAAGATGAATATCCTGGTATAGGAAAGCTGTGTATATATGCCTCTTTTGAGGAGCATATGACCAATGGCTTTTTCATGGCAATGTTTGAGAGAGATGACATATCTTCATCATCTGGAAGCAATAAAAGGTAAACTAGCAAAATATTTTTCTTAACTGTTGGTGGTTCATATCTTACTTTTATTTGTTTCTGAAACTTGTGGTGCTCAAGATGAAGTAGTTGAAGCATTTACTTACTACACTATTTACATTTACACAAACTATTAACATTTCCATTTTCTTCTTTAGGGATATCCATGCTTCAAATCAACTGGATTGCCATCCAGATAGAGATGATGTGCAGCAGAAACCAAAAAAATTAAAGAAAAAAAAGAAAATATTAGATGAAACCTGAAGTACAAAGAAAATATAAATGAGAATTGGATGAGGTATTGAATGTGATGTTTCCATTATAACCCTGCTGTTATTGGTCAGAGTATTATTTTTTATAACCTTCTCTGAAAGAAAATAAACCCATTGACTGCAGAGTTTAATTTGCTTGAGTTTTAGAATAAGTATAATGGATTTTCTATTGTGTTGAATCATAATAATTTTTTTCCATTCAGTACGTTTTTACTCCTGTAATGACAAAGAAAGGTGAAATCATGATTCCTGAGATCAAGAAAAATTATTTGAAGTTTAAATCATCAGCATAAAATTGTGCATACATGTCAAGCATCCCCAACTTCAGACCTCTCGTATTCCTGTTGGCCCTTCTCACATGTTGTTCAATCGAGGAAATATTTTTATTTGCTTTTTTTCAGTCATAATCTCTCATTCCATTCACAATTGACTCACCCTCTTACTTTTCTTCCTTCATTGATTGACTTTTATATTAATTAACGATTCTTACTCTTCTTTCATAAATATTCACAGTTCAGATGATTTTGTTATATACTTTTCCTAATTAAGATGTTCAGCTTATTTTTATATTCTCACTCTTTTCGCTTACATCTTGAAGAGCTATTAGAAATCTGTTTATCTATAAGTTATCTATATCTAGAACTATCTATAAATCCTCTACTGGTGCAACAAATATAATTTTTATAGCAGCATTTCTCCACTGGTTTATCCTGCATATACAGCCAAATAGGTGACAGAAAAAGTTATGACAGAAATAGTGCTTTTATAAAGGTATGGGTGGAAGTGGCTCTCATATTTGAGTTAAGTCCTTGTTATTTAATATTTTGAAGTAGATTTTCTTATTCTTAATCTTAGAAAATGAATGGATAATCCTCTCTTTGGACTCTATTTTATATTCTAGGATTTTCGGAATATTTTAGCCTTGGTACAGTATTGTAATAATAACTACTGTCAGATTTTTTATTACGGATACTCGAGTTTGGACTCAAATAAAATCTAAACCAGGAATCCCACTAAATAATGGGTTACACCAAATTTTAGCTTGTTTTATTCTGTTTCATAGTGCACTGCAAAAATTTTTGTTTACATCCGGTTGGTATTTTATTATAGGTAGAATGAAAAAAATACCTGTTTTTTCGCGCTGTTTACCATAGCGCTCACTTTGAAATTTCATATCTTAAAAAGTATTAATGCATTTGATACAAAATTTTTGCATAATATGAGAATACTAATGTTTTAATTAAAATAAAAGTTTCAAATTATTTCCATCATGCGATAAGAAGTTGTTATCAATTATCTAAAACAACTTTTTCTTGGTAATGGATGGACGTAAAAACGCGGACTTGGTCTCGTTATAAAGCTCTTGGTAGGAATTTTCACAAACAATAACTTTGGCTAACTTCAACTTGGCAATTTATTTTATACGAATTAATATTTAACAGGACGGTAATGTGCCCATGAATGCACGGGAAGCTACCACCGATTGCAAAATATAGTAGCAGAATGCTGGCGGTGTTGCTGCGTTCAGCCATCGCTGCCGGTCTCTGATGGTCACTCTAGTATTCCTCAGCTTTAGTAATCTTATAAATCATTCTCCATCACCTTTTCTCACGAGGGCTTTGGACTTCTAATACTCGTCAGCATCCTCATAACTATATATTTCTGATGAACCGGAACTTGCCTGAAGATTAATTACTACTGGCTCAACCTGAGGATTGAAGGCAAACAAATTATCTTTTTCCCAGTAATAATCTTTGATCTTCTTCGTATGTTTGATATATTTCCTCCATATTTCTGGAGAAACTTTTTCCAATGCTTCTACGCACAAGTCTTTCATTGCATCCATGCTCCTGCCATTTTCTGATGTCTTTTGCATGTTCACTTTGGCTATCTTTCCCTTGACATCAGCCCAAATCAGCTCAATTAGATTGAGCTCACAATGGGCAACCGGTAACCACACGAGTTGCACATCAGGCAAATCATCAAGATTTCGGCATCAGACAACAGTGGTCTTGGAGACATTCTCAAGCAAATATGTGTTAACACCACCAAGAACACATAAATAATGAGTGAAAGGGTAAATTTCAGTCTTACTTCAAGATGAGTAATTTTACTGACAAAGTGTTCCTACTGGCAGGAGTAGGTTAATGTGGCAACATCGCTCGCATCGAGAGGATGAAATATAAAATGTGCTCGATAAAAAAAGACTGATATGTCAGTTTTCACAAAGGAGATTTCATTATTTAAATATAAAAAAACATCAATAGTTATTTGATTTTGAATCTTTTTTTCGTTTTAAGCTGAGCATGAGATACTCTTCTGGAATAAAATTTCTTTGAAAATGTTTGAATGTAAGAGTTATTGTTGTATCATGCTTTGGAGTATTTTTCAACCTCTACTTAACTGTTCAGTTTAAAGAAGGTATATTTTGTTCTGACTCTATCTCCAGGGCTTTGTTCGTTTACATACTTTGAATTACTAAATCAGATAATGTTGGTGGGTCAGTATTTTTATCTTTATATACTGGCATTTGTACTGCCTCCTCCTTTTCTTCTGGTTTATTCAGTAGTAAACGGGTGGCTCAGCAAGTACAAGGGCACCTTGATTCCCAGTTTCTTTTGCCATCCCATTGTCCATCTTTCCTAAGAAATAGTTATGGAAAAGATACTTGAGTATCCCCAAATCCCAGTGATGCTTTGATTACTGCCTGGAGCCAACCCTAATAGTAAACCATTGAAGTATCATGATCTTAATACAGTAGAACCTTGATCTATAGCTTTTGAAGAGACTGAGAGACAAAGACAATTGATGGAGAAAAACAATGAAACGGGGAGATGAGGAACCAGCTTATATTACTAACACAGTAACATAATGGGTGCTTATAAAGAGCATAGTACTAAAATAACCCTTAGTATGTTGAACAAGAGAATAAAAATAAAAGATTTATTAGAAATTTTTACTCTGATTTATTTATTCTTGACTGAACTCTAAGAAAGAGTTAAAATGTGAAATATGCTAGTAGACTAAAGTGCAAAGCAGTGAACAAATGAAACTCAGAATTTAAGAACATTCTTAAAAAAAACTGAATGATAGTTTTGGTAAAATGACAGTTTAATGAGAATTGAATTGAATAATTAATCACTATTTAACATTGCTCCTTATGGGCAGTAGTCTGGGCTTAAGAAACTGAACAATAGATCTGGGAAAACAGCAAATTCAGGAATGATAGGCTGGGGTTCTACTGTTCTTTCCTTTTATATCCTATTGCCTTCTCATCTCTATTCTTGCATGGCCTCATCCTAGGTTGAAAGCCTAATCTCATATTTTCCACCTAAAATGTTCACTTTTCATTCTTTTAATTTTATTATGCTACTTCTTACATACATCTCCTTATCATTTCTCTTTTCTTTTTCATACACTTTCTCTTACCTTCTCTTCGTATATTTTTATTCTCATTGTTAGCTCCGGATACTCTTTGTAGCACTTGTCTATTCCTTTCCTCATACTGATTCCTCTGCTAATTACTTTAGCAATTCTCTATTTCATCCTTTCTTTCTTGATACTCTTCCATATTCCACATATCCAAACTCCAGTCCTTGCTGAAAATTCTGTTTTTAGGCTACAGTTCTCATTATTGACATAGTGTAGTGTGAACAGTACTCTGCCACTTTTCTATTTCCTTTTTCTCTACTTTTGGTGCCTGCACTGATATCACTAATATATTTTGGATTTTCTCTTTGTCTGATTGAACATATTCCGTCATTAATTCCTTTAAATCAAAGCAGTATATCTCTATTTTTTTATTTATGATAAAGCCTGAGCAAAATTTTCTTTCCTCTGGACCACAATAAAAACTTTAGTAGTCTGGTTTTCTATCCATCCATATACTTGCCAATCTCTTGGGAGTGCAATTCTATTTTCCAACAACTTTCCCGGGTTTCATTATTGTCCTTAAATTCCATCTTAACATGGTTATATCAGTCCTTGATCTTGATGTGTCTCTAAATATCTGGGACAGTTATGCCTAATCCAAGATGATTGGCTGCTATAATCATAACCTTTAACCATTGCCTAAGAAAGGTGATTTATATAAGTGGCACACTCATCACTATTTCTAGGGCTCCCAGAAAGCCAAATGGGCAATGCATTGGATTTCAATTGAAGCGGTCCCAGGTTGAATTCCTGGTAGTGGTTTGTGTGTGAAATGACCTTAGCTGTGGAAGCACTTTTAACAGATCATTTCTTCCAAGTAAATGTGGGAGTGGCTGGTTTAAAACTGTTAACTCTAACAAATCAGAATCTAACTCCATGTATTGGCTTTTATTTGAGTTTGTGAAGCAACTGCTGCAGGTTATGCCCTCAACAAAATCTTACCCATCCCACTTAGCATTCCTGTCATTATGTATTTCTCCTTTTAGCATTTTTGTGTTAACTATAAGCCTAATGTTAAAACATGTATTTGTTCATATGTTGCTTGTCATAAAACAATGGTAAAATATCATCGTTGTTATGAAATCCATTGAACAGCTTCTGATTTGACAACTGACAGGAAGTTAAAAGGATTATAAATGATGATGGTGGAATGTTTGATTTTGGCTTCATTTCATCTTAAGAAGATTAAATTTATCTAAGAGATGACAACCTTAGAAATGTTCATCTTCACAAAATATTAGCAAAGGAAACTTATGAAATCACTCTGTTTGTCGACTAATTTGATTTTCTATAGTCAAAATATGCTATGTAGATGGCAGTGTTAATAATTAGTGTTGTTAATTGGGAGTCTTTGTTCATGGAAGGTGATACTTTATGAATAATTGTTTGGTTTAATCCACCAATTTTGCAAAATGTTCTCCAATTATGAGGACTCTAATTCCATTTATTGATATTCTAATTATTTGCAGAAAGTTTTCATTGGTTTCTAACATAAAGCATTTTTATCCTGAAAATGGTACCAAAGAAAGACATGGAAATGTCAGCCTGCATCAAAGTGATCTGGTTGGAAACCTGTGAAGGCTTCCTGGACCATTTACACTGGAAAGCACCAGAACATTATCATTAGCTGTTCAGGATGTAGTAACTGGATCATTTTAGGGAACATCTTACTAGGCTGCCTCCCAAGCTTTCTTCATTGTACTCTTTTATTTAACTTCCAGTCCTCTTCAGAAACTGAAGTTTTCCTCACTAATATTTGCTTGTCTCTTTCCCTGACTATGTCATTGGAATACTTAGAAAATGAAAGCACAAGTGACTTACCCTAAAAGTTTTGCTGCTGGAAATATACCTTTTTTATTACTCTTAAGGAAATTTCTGTATCATTACTACTTTGGTTTGTATCTTAACAAAGACCAATTTGGTGGTTGTTATTGCCAAATAGGCCATGCTATGCCATTACTTACTTAGTGTACGTAGTCTCCAGTTTTATGAAGTAAAGTTACATTTGTGTACTGCATTTACATATAGATAGATTTACATATAGTTCGTATCTTGGTCCAAGGTTAGATTCCTGGAGAAAGTCCATGCTTGCAAAATACTAGCATAGCAATGCTAATATTTAATACAATCCAGTTGATTACAACAAAATGGTGGGGGTGTAATAGAACAGTAACTGGAATTATAAAAAGGCTTTCATTTTTATGAATTACAATTTCAGAATTTGTAATTGTTCAACACTCAAAAGAACAACTAGATGAAATCTTGCCCATACTTGTAAGATAACTTGGGTTAGCGAGAAAAAGGCATCTCATTCCTTGTCAACCTCATTCTTCCATCACAGCAAGTTTGGTTTGTTTTTTGTTGTATTTAACAAATGAATAGGAAAGATCAAATAGTACTTAAATGAGATATGATCAGCAAGTGTTTTCCATTTCATAGACCTGTTGCCAACTTTGATTGCATGAAAGCTAAAGAGACCTCTTGTATCATGATCAGGCCATAGTTATTTATTTTAATTAATGGTGGGCTCCTGGAAAGCCAAAGGGGCAACGCATTAGACTTCAGTGAAAGCAGTCCTGGGTTTGATTACCAGTGGGGATCAACATGTAAAATGACCTCAGTTAGCAAAGCGCTTTTCACATTACTACTACAACATTCTTAATTTGCGAAGGAAAAAGAGATGAGTAAAAATGGTGTGAGGGAAAAGCGAAACACACTGTTGCTACGAAATCCCATTCATTTTATGTACTCTTCTGTTGTTTAGTATACTAGATCTCTCATTAATAATTGCCAAAGAAGAGCATTTCTACACTTAAGAATTAGGTTGTATTCTCTCATTTATGTAAATTCGTGTTGATGTCTAATATTGCACTGTTCAATTCAGTCAGTGCCATGGAATAACTAACTCCTTGACATCAGAGCAATTACCTCTAGTGCTGCAGCCAGGATGGCTTCTACGTGTAGCAATTCAGTTCCTATAAATTCATAATTATTGTTTATAGCAGCATCAAAACCCTATTAGATATAACTATTTTTCTAGTCACTGACAATGTTGCAAATATGCTGTTGATTGGTACATACAAACTAAGATATTTCAGAATAAAAACAAGGAAAAACATGCATGACAGGTTTAAGGATTAAAGAATAGCCTCCACAAAGATTGCTTTTAAATTCATTTAATAATCAAATTATTAAGAAACAATCATAAAACATAGAATTTTTAACTTTTTCTTTTGGTAAAGATTTAAAGTTGGTATACAATTAAATGTATCAAATGGGAGACTATGCCCCCAATTAGTGGAATAAATAAAAGCAAATGAAACATCACAGATATTTTTATGCTACCTCAGTTATAACTGTTAATTACCCTGAAAATAACCTGCAAATCCTCTTATATGCAATCTAAATCACAACAAAAAATTTCTCCGACTGATTTCAACATTTCGACTGCTTTCTTCATTTTCAAATACATAGAAAATGGATTGTAGTATCACCAACACTGTATAACTTCCATTCGACATCCATTTTATTCCAATCATAGCAAAATAAAAGCACTTCCAAGAAACTTTCCCTGGAGGTTTATGTCAATGCTTTCTATCCCTGATATAGCCCACAGCTCCAAGCAATTTACAGGAATATATGTGTATAAAACAAACTCCTTCAATGTTGATGACTGTATGGATGACATCTCAATTATTATTGGATTTTGGAGAGAAATTGTGCCAGTCAAACTGAAGGGGCATGCACTACCCACAGAGGTGAACTCTCACACTGCATGAGCAACAACAAACCCAGGCCTTAGTTCTTGGTTTGGTGCACAAACAGCAGTCACTTGCGCAGCAGGTACAAAGAGGGCATGAATGGGTCTTGTAAGCACTGCCTGCCTCTGCAGGTCCCAAGCAGGAGAGGAAACTGACTGAGTAGATGTTGAAGATAGAGGAGCTGCATATGCCAACTGTTGACAAGTAACCCTTCCATTCCTTCCAGCCTCATCCTCAGTCTTCTGAACACTATCACAGCCCACAGCACGCGAGTCTCTTACATGTCGACGAAGATGCTTCGCAAGATGGTCTGAACGCATGAAGCGCCTTTCACAAACAGGACACACAAACCTTTTCTCTCCAGTATGAACACGTTTATGACGAGAGAGCTCGTCTGAACGAGAGAAACGGCGGGCGCAGCCTTCCCAAGAGCAGACAAAGGGTTTCTCACCTAAAAAATAACAGTTATATCAGTTAATCAATTTATTGATCAAATTTAAAGATATCATCTGTGATATCCTTTATCATGCGTGTGATGATTTCTGAGAAATGTATACAGGGACAGAACTTTCATTTCCTCATAAAATTATACTCACGCAGTTGCAAGAGAAATATAATATCTTCAAATACAATAAAACTTCATTGGAAGTAAACAATCTTCTTTCAAATAGTCAGCTTAGTTTATTGATAATCTTGTCTTTTGGTGCTTTATAATGATTGTGTGAAAACTGAAATCCAAGAGCTATGTTGCACTTTAAGAACATAGCAGGAAAAATTACATATCAATCATGTTATGAGACAGAAATTTAACCTATAATGGATACTATAAAGTACCCAAGAGAATTCTTTCCTGATGTTAGTGAATCAACTACTTGAGGAAAACCGCAAGACTGACAAAGTCAACAGATTAACAACCAAATCTTCATGGTTATAAACACTAAGAAATTCCTTTGGTGTTTCTTTCAAGAAGTGAAGGAAGCCCCTTGAATTAATATGCATCCACTTACCAGTATGTGTCCTCATATGTGCTTTCAGGTGGGATGACTTAAAGTAGTTCTTGCCGCAGTCTTTCTGAGGACACTCATACACTCTCCTCCTGGGATCTGCCACATCCTTCAAGGGAGGACTGACCCCAGATGGTGGCCTTATTTGGGGTGATGAGATTATGATGGGAGACAGGACAAATGAAGTAGGAACCTTCCTCTTTGCATCAGTCTTTCGAAGGTTGCCACTTTCACTACCCTCTGACAGTACTAACTGTGCCAATCCAGCAGATGATGGGATGAGGGTTGGTGCAGGGATGAGAGTAGCAGTGCTGCCACCAGATGCAGGGGTAACAATTACTGCCTGTGCAGAAAAAACATTCTTCGGAAACTTTGGAGCTATGGCTATAGGATGATTGGTTATAGTATGTTGTGAGCTGATATTAGAATTTTTATGGCGAGTTGTGACTTCTTTAATACTGGAGGTGACACTTGAAGTTCTTGGCTTTATGCTGCAAGGCTTGTCTACAGTATGTGCTGGCATAAATGTCTGCAATGACTCAGTTTTCAAACTCTTTTTGGTGCCTGGAGGAGAGTATTCAGATTTCTCCCGGTAGGTGTCTTTGTTCATCATGTATATCTGCTCTTGGAGAAAGCTTGTCCTGTTCAAATGGTACATCATCTTGTCCTCTTTTGATGCTTCTACTGTCTTGAGCAATTCCCCCGTTACTAAGTATTCATTGCTTCCAACAGAGCATAGTCTTTCAGTAATACTGTCGTTAGCCACTGATGTTGGAGAGTATGTTCCATCTCTATGGGCTCTCATTATCACAGAGACAGGCACACCCAAGTGAGCTGGGCTTGGAGTCCTTGGTGGTGTTGCAGAGGAGGTGAACTGAAATAATGGGACAGAAGAAGCAAAATTTAGTTTAATTTAATTTAGAAGCAAAGATTTACTTGGGTAACAAAAGGAAAATAAAGTTAATTACTGAAGAAATACTTTGAATATTTAATATTTCATTATCACTAGATGCAATGAATAAGACTGGGAAACAAAATTATTTAAATAAAAGAATTTTTTTGGTAGTGAGAAAAGGCCACAGGTTCCCCCCACTGTCTTAGACAATGATAACCTAATGGAGATAGGTTATAGATGGAGAAAAACCATGATGATTTGCAACACAAAATGTGATTCTTAACATCTCAATAAATTAAGTCATTGCATTGATCTTCTAGGTAATTCTGTCAGTAATTCCATCAGATATATCTATTTAGTTTTGCTGGTTAGAAATATGTTTACCAAGGATAATCTGAAATTCTGCCATGTATCAAAAAAAAAAAATGGAAAGTTGAGCATGAAAATAATTACCTTCATGGACTCAGCTGCCTGGATCCTCCTCCTCTTTCTTTCTGGCTCTGAATCAAACTCCCCTTCGGAGTCTGATGGTTGTGGAGTTGGGAGGAAAGACCCCACATGTATATCTGCATCTCTGCCTGGCGTATTTAACTTGCCACTGTCTGCACAACCTTTGACATGATCATCAACTGTCAAACTTGCAGCAGCTGGACTCTGGGTGTTGGTGAGTGCTACTGATTTTGAATCTTTGCAAGATGAAAAAGACAGCAATGTCTTTACTGCCTCTAAGTCCAAGGAATCATGATGAACCTAAAAATAAAGAGGAATTCAGAAAAGTCAGTGGACGTAACTTTTTCAATTTTTATTCTCAATGATTACTAAATAATCAACTAACTTTAAAATGACTGTTGATTTTACTAACAACTACAAAAGACAACCACAAGGCAAAATTACTAGGAATGAGAAATTTCGTATAAAAAATACTTAAAAGAAACCTATGATTATCACTGAGTAGCATCGAGATGTGGCTCCGAATATATTCATTTTTGATTATGATTGAGGAATTGAATGAATTGATTAATTACAACTTGAAGCCACTCATGTTCATTCACGAACTGGAAATAATTCTATAAAAAATCTTTTATTTCAGGTTATGAATACTTAAGTGAAAAATATAACAGGTCACTGAAGTAGATTATAATATTTAAAAATCTTTTACTTTAATAACTCATTCAAAATAAGATGAACATGTACAAAATAACAACCTGTCTAACATAATTAATTATGTTTGTAGTTTAACGGTAAAATTAAATACTTTTGATTCAAGATTTTGAAAACAAAGACAATTACGGGAGACATAAACGTCATTTGATGTTAAATATTTTGCAATCCAATGCTATAATTCAGCAGGTATGGAGAGAGTCAGAAAATTTCACCGGAGTACAGCAGTGTCTCAGAATAAAAACATTTTATTTATTAGAAGACAGGGATGAAAAATTGCGATGATCGGCTAAATTACCGCAGCATATATGGAAAGCCAACATCAAACCCTTTAAGTATGCCGGACATTTAACACATTTACCGGTAAAATGTTCTGCATTCCGACATCCGCTCTTTCGATATACTGATATCTAAATTTTAATAAAAACAACGGGCTACTTCCAATTGTTTTCGTAGGCAGTAT
Organism: Ladona fulva; assembly: GCA_000376725.2. Taxonomy (NCBI): domain Eukaryota; kingdom Metazoa; phylum Arthropoda; class Insecta; order Odonata; family Libellulidae; genus Ladona; species Ladona fulva. The sequence goes on along the minus strand of KZ308426.1, from coordinate 205,285 downwards.
TGATCTGTATCCTTTATACGAAAAAGTTATTGCGGAATACTTTAAAGAGACTTCGTTTCAATGAGGAGTAACTTAGGCTCGACAATCCCCTCAACGTTTCGTGATCTGCCTCGTAAGTGTCATTCAACATAAAAATGTGAAAACACATTGGCGGAGCGGCGCCCTTCCCCCCACCAGGCCACGCGCTCACTCATGGTGTTCACGTGAACATCCCATGCCTTCCCTGTGCAATTCGCGGGATTCGCTCATCTGTTTCAGGATGTTTTGGATAATGGAAATTCACTAACAATGATATTTTAGCGATTCGGTGAAATGTATGGCCTAGATGAGGAAAGGAATAATCTTACAAAATCTATAACGACAATCATGACACAGGAATTAATGAATTTCGCATCGCCCTCCCGCTAAATCGATAATTTTCATTCACATACAGAAAATATTTTCACAAATGCAATTTATGAAGCCTTGAAGGCCACTGCGACTCATTAAGCCAGTGAATATTAAATATCGAGCGAGAATACGCATTCATGCTGCGCCTATGCGTTCACGAAAACACGAATGAAAATTACGTCCAGATTTTAATAAAAAGGAGTACTTACATTGGAATGGAGAGGTGGTGTTGAGGGCGGAGACAAAACTATTTCTGACATATCTTCTGCCATGGGTAAACGTTCAGCAAAAAGGTAGACTAACGTAAAGATGCGACTGAATAATCACAGCAAGAAGTAACGATTCAATAAATGCAATATCCGACAGAATTGGCATGATTCACTTCACATTAATGAATAAAATTAATCTTCTGATGCACTGCGAAAACTGCGCTCATTCTCCTCCTATTAACGCGAACAGTCCTTAATAAACTAAGAAAAAGTATTCTATACTCCCTACTGCTGGGCGTGTGTCGAGCGGAACGGGAATCAAATCCAACCAACCAATGGGAGACGGGGGCTCGGCCGTTTCAACCAATCGAAACCTTGTCTGGAACCACACACTGCCCTCGTGATAACAGGCGTGCTGTTCACGTGGACAACGAATGTTATGGGAGGTGGAGTACTGCCCTACGAAGCGTGATCGTTATATGACATCATGACTGACGTCATATTATGTTTACCTGGAATTGCGTATCCCATGATACGAGAGAGAACGTCCAGGCTTAACGAAATTCTGAGGAACGGATTGTTTTCACTACAAAAAAAATGTTTCTACTTCGAGTTTTCATTAAATGCAAACATTTAATACATATGCGATGATGTATACAAATATTGTTCATTAACAATTTAAAATAAAAATTGTCTAACTTTTGCAGGTCCATCATAAAACAGAATCTCTTTGAAGCACAACAAGAATTAACACTGACATCACGTCAACACCAGTTTGTCCAAATAGCTGTGCTCGAGTATGCTTCGGCAAATTAATGTTCCTTGCAAAACCCATCGACTTTGATGAGTCTTCCTTTCGTTAGTGCACTTTCTTGCTGGCTGGACCACTGTCCCATGTACATTTCCTTTTTCCTCCACGATTGCCTCTTCCTGAAAAACAAAAAAGAGCTCCTATTAGAATGTTTTTTTTTAATCTTTAATATGGCATACAATCATTTTACTATAGTGAAAAGGAAATGAAAACTTCGCAGGGTGTTTCCAATGTTAAAATTATAATATGAGTCTAATTTTTGGGACTTATATAACAAAATTTTAATTATGAAAAGAAGTTTTCTAGCAAGCAAAATTTTAACTTAATTTTCGAGGAAAAATAATAAAATTTTACACAGCTACAGGGCTAATGTCAATTGATATGAGAGGCTTACACAGATGGGGACAATGATCAGTATGTTGACAACCATGCATTTACTGTTATTGGCTTTGCTCATCTGCCATAGACCCATACAAATATAGATTTAGAAGTTCCCACTCTCCCAAAGGCTGCTTTAAGTACATTTCAGTTAATGCTACAACAAGATAACTAATCAACTGTATGAAATTCCATTTGGCCATGGAACAGTCTTACAAAACAATCAACCCAATCTGGCCTGAGAATGCCCAATAAGTTCAATTAGTAAAACTATTCAGTAGTTTTAAAATAAAGGTGTTTGTATTTTTTTATGGACGTTTTCCATTATAGTCACATTTGATCAATTTATTGCTATTACCAGGCCTGCCATCTACCAAAGAGGGTCTGGGTGCAAATTTCCATGCCCCATTCTTTGCTACCTATTTTCATGAGATAAACTATAGTTAATTAATAAATGGTGATATTTGGCAGAACAGTGTTTCTTACTGATGTATTGCCCTCTGCAAACTAACATTAAAATTATCAAAGTGGGGTCCCAGATGATTGGCATCCACAGAACCCCTTATTGGCTAGCTCTAGTTGTCACGAGAACTTTTTCCTCATAATAATATAACCAACTATAAATTATGTTTTCATTTTTAAAGGTTTCTACAAATTTAAAAATCCTATAAAATAACTATGTTGGGTAAAAGAAATATTTTTATCACAGAAAACAAATGTGACAAGAGCAGTGCCTATTATAAATTAAGAACCATGCTTTTAGCAAATGCATGATATTCAATCTGTGAATACGTTTACCCACTTAGTTAGACAAGGATCTTACATTTTAATTCTTTTAACATATTGTGGCATAAAATACTTTACTTTTTGAAACTTGAACATTTAAAAACTGATTTCTGATGAGTGACATAAGACATAAGTATAAACTATGCTATGAGAATTAAGTGCACTCAAAGGTTACCTCAACTTTAAATTGGTCATTCAGACCCAATGGACTATAAGTTTGACAAATTAAACCTTCAAATATAGAGTGGTAAAAGAAACTGTACCTCTCCTGCCTCCACCTCGACGTCCCCCTTTACCACGACTTTTGCCAAACATAAACTTCTTTTCCCTGGCACCTTTGGCCTTCTCCAGGTAAGCACTCTCTTCACTGCCTCTCAGAACATGGATTTCCACATCGGCTCCATTCACCTTCATCGAGCACACTTCATCTTCCTTTGCTTTTTCTCCATTCACTTCATCAATTTCTGTGTCTTCCATCTCTTCTGAAGATTCTTCATTTTTCTCATTCTTTTCAGTTTTCTCCTCTTTCTTTTCCTCACTTTTCTCCTCTTTCTTTTCCTCACTTTTCTCCTCTTTCTTTTCCTCACTTTTCTCCTCTTTCTTTTCCTCACTTTTCTCCTCTTCCTTCTTCTCACTTTCCTCTTTCTTTGTCTCTTCTTTATTTCCACCATTCTCCTCTTCCTTCGTGAGAGCATGCCTAGCCCTCTGCACTAGCTGAAATATTTCAAAAAAATACATACTCTCATGAAAATTTCTTTATATTACATATATTTATACTTGGGAGTGAAACAATACCAGTAATTTTCGTTTAAGTTAATTGAAAGATACAAAAAATGCTCGAGTATATTTTCACACAAGTCCCTCCCCTGTAATTCAGGTCTATTTTGCTGGATAAAACAACTATAAACAATAAGCCCTATTACTATATCCCTTATTGAGTTTCTTCATGCATGAAAAGATAACCCAAACATACTTATTATCAAGACAACACTTAAGGTGGTCTACAAGAATTGGTGCAACTGATGAAATGAGTTAGGCAGTTTCACTTCTTTACCTCACATTGAAGAAATTTCATCTTACATTTCAATTATCACACAAAATTATACAGTAATTTCCAATATACTTTGGTTTAAAGTCTAGCACTTTCTTCATATTATTAATTTTACTAAGCAAACGGTATTCCTAAGAGGATGACTTGAGTTGCCTATTGAGTAAATAAAACAAAATTCTTTTGTTTTAGGGATGGAATACCACCAAGTTAAGGCCAAGACAATCTTGTTCAATGTTGAGTAAATGTTTAAAGCTATCAATGGTTTTAACATGATAAATTTCGTTTATAAGCAGCTGAGAATCTGGAAAGCAGTTTACCAAGAACAGAAGAACTTTTGGATCCACAAATAAATGGGTAAGGTTGTGAAAAATTGGCTTCTGAGTATACATAAGGAAAAGAAATTGAACTTTGCAGTCAATGCTCAAACATAATGAAGAGAGAAAAACTCTTTAAACCAGCAGTTTTTTGTTATACAACATAAATGTTCTGATTTAAAAAAAAGCAAATACTAAACCTTGCTACAAATTATATAAGACCATGTGTAATGTATCTACGTATGCCCTTCATTGATAGTATATATGGTTTTGTTAGTTGTGGAGGCCCTTCCCAAAATAATACTCCTTTGGTACTCATTGGAATCTTCTTTCCCTCAAAATTTGGAGAGATTGTATTTTGCACAAAAATTAACCCCATATGGTAGGTTAAAAACATGGCTTCTAAAGAAACTTACATTAAATTTAAACGGCAAGAGCAAGAACAGCAAGTCACTTGTTTTAATTTCTGTAAAATTTAAAGTAAAACATACATAGGAACTTTGATAATAATTTCAACCATTACACACTGAGTGAATTATTTGAGAGCTAATATTGCAGTTCATATGATTAGATTGTCCTAAATGCAGAGATAAAACATACTCCAGCCAATCAAACTCCTAAATTGCTTATTATTGTATTCCACTAGCTATTGATCAGTGCTCCATTTAAAATAATATCATTCATACTCAGGGGAAAAACTACTATACTATCCGGAAGATTTATCAATACCAAAAAGGAGTTTTCATTTTAGAAGTGATAATTGAAGAAGCCAAATATATATTTGGATAGTCTTTATTTCCTCTTCACAAGAGTAACTTCCCTAATTACATTTGTTATTTTACTCCTGAATTGGCAATATCTAGTAAATCAATGTGGGTTGATTTTGACTACTTTTGTTTCCCCACACACCAACACATACAAATTCTTCCCTGGTAATAACATACAAACTTTTGAATTAAAATGTAATTTAATAGTTAGTTTAATAATAGTAAGTTAATCTGTCTATTAAATATTTATATTAGTTATTAACTTTTTGTTCTTGATTTGTCAATTGTTAGAATTTTGTCTTAGTGAGATCTTTTTACTATTCCGGAAGCTTTAAAATTGAAAAATGCCAAATAATTCACATACCTAGGCAGTAGAGTTACAGCTGATTGGAAAAGCAAACAAGAAATAACTAACATGGTAAATATGGCAAACATAGAATTCAATAGAAAAGAGGTACATCATGTCCAAAAATATTTGTCTACCAAGGCCTGGTATTATAATACATACTTAAAATGGGCTTTATCTAATGTTGAATTTAGGGTCCTGTATTTAAATGGTTTGTTAAAGGGAAGATTGTTGTTCATTTCCTTTATATCAGATGGATATTGACCATAATCTTCACTCTAATAAATCACTATATACCAGACCTCAAAGAAAACTTTAGTTAAACTGCATTTTAAGTAGACTGTGACTAAGCTTCGTGAAAAGATTGTTCAAAGCTTATATGCAGAGTGTTCTGTTACATTGATATGAAGTATGGACTTAAGGGAGAGAAGAGTTAAGAAGGCAGGAAATATTTGGGTTATGTATGGTATAATATAAGGATATGGAAATGAATTCATTGGACAAATAGGTTTTTCAAAAACTTTGAGGAAGAGCCTATATTCTGGGAAGATTTCATAAAGATAAGAGATGAATGGCATGAACACATTTTGCTGCAAATAAAGTCTTATAAGAACAATTAATATTCCAGGGAAAAAATTGCTAGGTCAACCAAGATTGAAATTAATAGAGCGTATGATAAATGATATCAGCTGCACATTCTATGATGTGCTGAAACAAGTCTTCAGGGATAGAAATTTATGTAGGAATGTGATAGTTGCCAACCAAATCAAATAAGAGTTTTTACTATTTTGTTCAGCTTTGTCATGAGCTGATTTTGCAACTATATTTCCATTGCTTTAGTGAGATTTTGCATAGAGCATTAACAAATTCTATCCTTTCAAATCAAATAAATGGTGACACATTTGAAACAAGTTTCATAGTATTCATACTCCACAATGTGGAGCAAAGCCATTTGAGAGCACAGAATTACTCATGTAATCTATAGCTTCAGCACCAGCAAATAATCGCTAATAATCATTCCACTTTTGCTGTAGGTCTCTTTAAGCAAATTCACTTACCAAAGATGCAGCACCAGCCTCAGCCAGACGAACCCAAGCTTCCTCATCACCATTTCGGTAGTCCACATAAGCAACTTCCACTTCCTCTTCTTCTCCTTCCTTTGTCCCAGCCTTCCAAGTCTTCTGCACGGCATTCCGGATGTCCTCCCATGTGGTGCTACCGGGAATACCTTTCAAATGCACAACTGCCCCTTTGGCAAAGCCACTACTTTCATCATCATCTTCCTCGCTCTCATTTTCTTCATTTTCCTGCACAAATCATTGCACAATTACCTCAGACTGTCACGTTACAGTAATAACTCTCATCTAAACATAAAATAAGCTCTAACCTTACTATCTTTCGGCTGTTTACCAGTCACTCTATGCAATTTCTCCTTTTGCATCTTTTTTTTATCCTCTCTTTCCTTCCTTTTGTCTATGATATAATCCTCTCTACATAAAAAAATGATACATTAATCATCCTGGAATAGACAAGGCTGAAAATACAACAGAAAACAGAGAAAAGAAATACTTACTGCTTCTTTATTATGAGGGGAGTGTCTTCGTACTCTAAACCTTCTTTTTTCACAAATTCGTCGGCAAGTTCCTTGTTTGAAAATACTACAAACACAGAACCTTTAAAAATATGTTCTTTGGAAGCCTTGTCCAAGTAAGTTCTCATCTGAAATGATAAAATTGACGCATAGAACTTAATTCAGCAGAACGGAATTTCAAATAAACAATTAGATAATTCCTTGTATAAGTACCTGCACATTTTCAACTGAACCAAATTGCTTGAAATACTCAAGAAGTTTATCAAGTGACGCATTATCTTTAGAAAATCCCTTACAATATACAGTGCGAGATTGTATTTCTTTTTGTCTACTTTCAGTAAGAAGCGGGGCAGGCTTATCAACAGATCGTCGAATTTTTTTCTGCTCTTCGTCCACCTAAAATAATGATAATTAATGACAGGAAATCCAAGTTTTATTTACAGAAAACTGCAACCAGGCTCCAGAAATTTATTTTTCTTACTTCAATCAAATTCGCGGTGGATTTCTTGAGAGCACAAATGATTCGATCCTGATCAGTTGTGAGAGCAGCCAAACGCTTAAAATTTAACATAGTTGACAATGGAATCCAGCCATCATCGAGCTTAATTTGCTCCTGAAGAAACTTGTCCTTAGGGAAGTTGAAGTTACCGAAGTAATACTGGAAAAATAAAAATTTAGATGACGAAAGAAGCCAAATTTCAAAACGTTCATGTGAAGGTTCATCTAAATCTTACCTCCACCTGATGGATGATTTTCTCATCCAAATCTGCGTCAACCTCGTTTAAATCTGCCATGCTGTCACGTTATTCCACAGAAAATTACGCTAAAAACAAGAAAGATTTTGAAATGCTTCTCCAAAGAACGATATGGAAAATAAAAAATTGCTGCTAAGATTACTCAATTAACAATAAATCCCGTCTGGCTGATAGACGTTAAACTACACGTGCACACCGGCGGTTAGCGGCGCTGCGAATATGCTTTGATTTAAGACGTTAGGTCTTTAGTATACCCTACCCTAGAGCAATAGAAATGGTCTAACTCTTATAGACTGCGACCAAATTTCGATTCTCAGTTTCGTTCTAGTAAATACCAAATACTCACGAGATCCACGCTGCTGCGAATAATGTTTAAGAATTTCGATGTTCTGTTATTTCGCGCAATAGGCGAAATGGGCGGACAACGCAAATTGAATAAGGTACTCAAGAGGTCAAGAACTAGGCCAAAATTTCCCAAAATCATTCATAGTGAATCATTTAAGTAGAATAAGACGATATTTGCTGAAACCGCTCGAGACAAAATTTCTTTAATAATGTACTATGTAATGTAAATATATAAAACGTGACTTTTTCTTTATTTTCATTCAATAACATTATGGTAATCGAAGGTTTAGGGCTTATATTGCGTAAATCTGTTTCAGTTTTTATAAAAATTAAGTTGTTAACTTGGTAGAAGAATTTATAGTCATTTATAGTTCTCTAAAAAGGCGGGGATCAACTTTACGGTGTGAAAGAGTGAGAATTTTAACACCTAACTCATACTTTAAGTGGTACACGTCATGAATACCAGATATTGAAATCATTAATTCTACAGAAATTATTAACTGTTTCCTATTTTGAGGGAGAGATTTAATTCATTGTTTAAGAACGAGTCAAATTCAAGACTCCTTTCCAGGATTTATGAATCCAATTTATCTGAACAGAAGATTGAAGTTTTTCTTCTGAAGGTGAAAAAGCATTTTAATTACGTTATTGATTTGGAATATTATGAAATGGTGACTGTATTATATCCTCTTCTCACTGCATAATAAATTGGAAACAATTATGACCCTGATGGAATATCAACGACTTTAGAAAAAGTTCCCTTTTGAAAATATATCTTTTTTATTTATTTATCTGTTATACTTTATTTTAGTACTCAGTCAATAACTTTAATTTTTAAAGATTAGATTCTGTTTTCTTTGAAGGCTCTTGGCTACTTCAGATTAAGATTCTTTATCTCATTAACCTTTCTGACAGGATCAAGCTTCATCCACATTGGTCTGCAATGCTTGGTGTAGCCTGAATGAGGCCAGTCTGAAGGCATAGGAAGAATCTGATTCAGGCTCAGGTATTCTGACTTGACGGTGTAATGCTTATCATGTGATGGTTAGCATAATTAACTCAGACAGTCATAAAAATTGCAGGATGGAAATAAAACAGCCCATAATCTACTACTCATCAGGGCCTACACTAGCTCTTGACATCACTGCCTTTCAGCAGTGACTGCCACGTTGGAAGGCTATGTGAATCCTTGCATCTGGGACCCTAGCTTGTGGGATAAATAGTGTATCTGTAAATAACATTGTTACATTCAATATTTTTCTATGAATATTTAAAGCTGCGTATGACATAATGAGGGGAAGCAGAGAATGGGAGGCTCCTGAATTGTGCAGTAGCATATCTAGATGGGTAGCCTTTTTGCCTTTGGTGAAAGCAGTCCTGGGTTTAATTCCTGGTGTGAGCTCATATATGTGAAATTATGATAGCCTCTGTAGCACTTTTAAAAGCACTATTTCAGAGAAGGGGGTAAAGTGGGCATTTGCTCCTGGGACATCTTCGGTAGATGGCCAGCCCTCTTTCTTAGACATTTGGTGTGCAGGCTTTACAAACATTTTTCATACTCCTACTACTACTCTTGCAGTGGTCTCTGGTATCCCAGCTGGTATTTTGCCTTTCCATCACATTGCTTCTATTGGAGTTTTCAACGTCATCCTCAATCTGCCCAATCACTTCATCCAATGAATAAGTGGAGTGCCACTGGTGGCAAAATGTAACAAGGCCCTTGTTACTTCATCCAATGTTTGCAAATATTTCTTGACACCATGTGTTTCTAGGTTTCCCTACCAGTCTTCTTCCTTATGCATAGTTTTTCCACTTCTTTTAAAAATGACTCCTCATTTGACCTCCTCCTCAAATGACCACCTACCCATTTTGATTTATTGCATAATTCTTGTTGTGCATGTCTATAATTTCCCACTTATGCTTGATTTTCTTAGGCTTAGCCACAGATTTCCCTTGACTCTATTTTCCAATTCATAGATTTTCTTCTCTGACTCTTTGTTGAGCATCCATTTTTCACCTCCATATAATAGCACAATGATATACGAAAGTCTTGTGTAAAGGTGTTTTTGATGGAACTGCATTATTTATCTTATTCGTGAATTTACTGGTCTTCTAGCTTTTAATTGAAGTAGTAGTAGTAATTTTTGAAGGTGCCTCGACGGCTAAGGTCATTTTGCACCTTCTCAGTATCCTAGGTGTTAGCAATTGTTGAGTTTATACCTTATTTGTCCAATGAAGAGGAGAGTAAAATTATCTTCTTAGCCATGTAGTGTTCTCACATTTGCTGGAAGAGTCTAGTTTCTTTCATAAAGGATATGATTTTGTTCATTTTGTTGTGGTCATCAGCAAGAATGTCTTTCAGGGTTCCTGTCTCCAAGTGTTTTCTACGTTGGCTGGTGTAAATCTGGCAGTCGGTGAGGATGTGTTTTATAGTGAGAGGAGAGTTGCAATTATTACATATGGGAGGTATCCGAGGAGTAGTAAAGAGGTAAGAGTGTGTTAATGCACAGTGTCCAATCCTTAATCGACTTATCACTATCTCTTCCCTTCTGCGATTTCTGATGGAGGAGATCCAGGGTTTTGTGTCCTTCTTAATTGCACGTAGCTTGTTCCCTGTTATTGAGGACCAGCGCTCTTCCCAGTCTTTGTGGGCAATACAATTGAAAGCTTTTAATTGAAATCAGCACTCCTAAATACTTGAAAAATTCTACCCTTTTGAAACAGTGGTTATCAAGGTTGAAACTAGAAGTAGGAACAATTGAATAAAAACATTGGAATAATTCGATTGTTCGCTTCAGTCGAATTATTTGAATTAAGTGTTTCGAAACTGAATAACTTCAATTGAATGATTCTATCAGAATAATTTCAATCAAATGATTCTATCCGAATAATTTGAATTGAATGATTCCTTTCAAATAATTTCAGTCGAATAATTCTATCCAAATAAATTCATTTGATGGTTCTATTTGATTTTTGTTTTGCTTCTCTTCAACAAGGGGCCACATGGCTATCCGAATTAATTCATTCTTTTTTTTTTGCTTGTTTACTCTCCGCGCGGTCAAGATGAGAGGAGCGTGAGCTCTTGAGGGTTGCATCGTCTAATTCGCTTCAATCGAACTATTCAAATACAGAGTTTCGAAACCGAATAACTTCAATTGAATGATTCTGGGCTCCCAGATAGCCATGTGGGTTACTCGTTCGATTTCAGTGAAAGTGGTCCCGGGTTCGATACCTGCTGGGAGTCTACCAATCCCCAAGGTAAAGTGAAAGACGCGATGAAAATTCAATAAACTGCCCGAGTATTGATCGTCTGAGACAATCGAATAATCCTCAAAACATTTGAGAAAAATTCCATCGTTTCTTTCAATCAGTTTTCCTCTCTTAAATGTGAACCTCTCTACTTCTTCCCTAAATTCATGATGTATTTGAATCTATTATGGTGTAGGTTTCTGGAATATTCAATACTTGTGAATTAATATTATAGTTCCGCAATTCAAAATCACATCTGAGAGGACTGATAAACTATAATTGGCATCTGCTTCATATGTGTAGACATTTTTTTCATTAATCTTAATTTCTGCAATATATTTTATCACTTCTTTTCTTCTTAAACCTAGCCATAAAAATAGTTTTAGCAAACTCCAGCTATTTTCTGATTCAATGAAACTAATTTGAATTTCAAAAATTCCATATAATTTATTTTTTTTACAAATACGATGAAAAGATATAGATCTTGTAACGATACGATAGATTTAATTTTTAGGTTAACCTGAAATTTTGGAGAAGTAAGTTCATTTCATATTTAAATAAGAGCTAAATTATATCTTAAATGTCTTAAGCTACGTTACTTTTCTGCATTTTTTTCTAATCGCATTTTCATTGACATATAATCCAGAATTTATTTCCCCTTAAGCAGGCTTAATAATATTTCAAATTGTGCAGATGAAGATACATATTGCTTTTATGGAAATGTTAAAAAATGAAAGGTTTTCCATGGTAAAAAGAAGGGATTATAGAAATTTGTTACCCCTGTAAAATCACTGACCTGCAAAACATATTAATTTATTCAAATGAAAAAAATTGAATAAATACCAAAACAATCGAATAATTATTTGATTTTATTTTTCAATCGATTTTCCCAACTCTAGTTGAAACAATGGTTTGAAGGAATGGTTTGAACTTCATGTAAATTCTCCTGGTTTTATTCTTACTGACTTCAAATATTTAAGATGGTCTTTGAATTGTTGAGTTCTAAACCAATATCCTCAGTTTCTTGGATATTAAATTTTAGTTAATTCTTTGAGATCTTGTTGGCTTTTTGCTACTTTTGCTACCCTATCCAAATTTGCTTAGACATTTATTTTTGATTTGGTTTTCAAACATAAATCTCCGTTTCATTCAAATTTATTTCATCTTTAAGTTTCATTATCATATTCTGAAATTAGAATTTTGTGGGGAAATGAACATACTTAAGACAGCAGTGCATGGTTCCATTCTTTGCAGGAATAAGAGCTCCTGCCTAAAATATGTGAATCGCACTGCTGATGGCATGCTTTACAATACTTTGCAGAAGCATCTTTCAAAGTAGAGATTCGAACTGTAGATCTTTCCCTTGTAAACTTGCCTATCTCAAGCAATGAATATCAAGGAAATGCAGAATCCTCCTATGAAGAATTCTGTATATTCTTGAATTATTTTTGTGTTTTGAAAACACTTCATAGAAGATACTTATCAATGAGACTCTTCTGCAATTTACAGAGTCTTGCTTCTCCAATTTTTTTATGAATTGGAATAGATTTGAAGATTTACAGGCCAATGCTAACACACATCCTCCTTACCCATACATTTAAAGCATCAACTTAACTGTAATAATTTCATTATTTAGGGAATAAATATAAAGAATGCATTACTAAATCAAAGTGTATTGGAATGTTTTTGCTATTGTTGAAACTTGACTATTTGTTATTTCTTCCACTGAGTCAAAAAGTAAACAATGCCATAGAACCATTTATATGGCCACTCAACTTCCTGAGGGCTGGCAAAGTTTTGGTCAACCAAAGGTTAATCAACCAAATTTAAAATATGTCAACTCAAAGATAAGTAGATATTTACACCCAAGAAACTAAGAAAATACAACAGTAAACATGATTTAGAAATTAAGAGAGGCATCTAGTTTGACTTTGGCGAGAAGCAGTTAGAAATTTTAGGACATTCAATTTCATGAATTTTCTTTTAGTTATAAATGTAAAATTAATTTCCTTTAAGAGCTCTTCCATATGCTCTTGGCATATCCGCTGTTGGTCATACTCTTGTCTTACAAAGGCTGTGCATGACAAAACTACCAAAATTATAAAATTTCTCGCTAAACTCTTCTCTGTGCTTCTTGCTTTCAAATATAATAATCGATGCTAAACTTATCTTGTGTTGTAGTGCCTAACTGAATCTTAGGATGTAATGTGCTAATTATATATGTTTGAGACTTCTAGTAACAAAAAATCTCACCTTAAAGTTGCATTAACTGAGCTGTAAATATATTAACTTTACTCAAATTTGATGCATTTAATATATTGCTCACAGTTTCTAATGAAGATTAATGCTCTGGAATTGCCTCTGAAGTATTGATAGCAACAGGAATAACTTGGGTCAACTTATGCACAAAGATCGTAAAAATTGAAAGGTACAATTTATACAATTTATAAATATTTAAAAACACATAAGTATATAATATCGTTTATAAAAGGAAGGAATTGGATGTTTCATGATTTAAGGAATTTATCTTAATCTAATCTCATTATGAGCACTGATGGAAACAGAACTGATATCTACCTTATTGTTTTGTTCAAGAAGGAAGATAATGATTGACAAACATTGAATGTGATTTTCATCTTACCCCAACATGTAAGGGTTTTTTAATTTTTGTTTGATAAGTGTATTAATTATAACAGGAGATGTAATGAGCATGTCTTTATGACAGTTGCTCCAAATGTGTGATTGATAAAGATGCATCATGTAATGGTTGTGAATTGATTTGCTTTGAGATGAATAGAATGAATAATATCACAACAATCCTGAAGAAGAAAAATGGTCTTATTTTAGTGGCAAATAGATGTTTCTTTGCGGTTTTCTACCTATCAGTGGTACATACTATCATGGACAGTTAAAAAACTTGAGATATGAAATTAAGTGTAAAATGTCTTCATACTATTCATTGTCATCTTATGAGAAAATGGAGGGCCATATGAAATTTTTCTTTCTTCTGTTAGATGGTCTGGATATTTTTAAACTTTATGGCTCTTAAATGGCTGATCAGAACAATTTTTAGGGAGTTGTGCTACTCCATCTGCTGTGGCGATTAGGTGGATTTAATAGCTCTATTACCATCATTGCCGGTCCCAATCCCAGATAATTGAGGAGGGTTGGGAAATAGGTTAACTGCCCATTCCTGTAAACATCTAGTTCAAAAAACATAATGGAAGTCTTGAAGTAAGGGGCCTATCTTTTGGAAATTACTCAAGTGAAGAAATATAGACTATGCCTTTGGTACTTGGAATATTCTGAATTTAAGTATATGATGCTCAGACAGCATTGCTTAAAAAAAATAAAAAGCAAGGGTTAAGGAAAGGTGTTTTTCTTAGCATGGAAAAGCCATGAGGCTGAATCCTAAGGAATAACAGGTGTGAAAAATGAAGTGTTCCCAAAAAAAGTGTTGAAGAAGGCATCCAGCAAGGTCTTGATGGTGTTGTAACCCTCTCTGAGATACACTAAGTGAGCCACGGGGGAGAGACAGGTATTTGTTACCATAATGAATCTGTACGGCTTTGTGGTGCAATTCATTCTGATTACTATAAAAATTTAGTCACTTTTTTATAATGACTCTGATAGCTATTGCCTTGAACAGGCTGGCCACTTTGTGGCAGAAACACAGCCCATCTTGATGGGTGAAGAAGCTGGAAAATTTATGTTGGCATTTCCTCTGAACAGTTACATTCACAACTTCATCCATCAAGTTTCGCTGCTTGAGCCTAGACATCAAAGCTCAGCATTTGACTCAGTGAGACCAAGATCTTTCATCAAACGAAAGAAATTTCTAGGAATGGAATTGAGTAAGAGGTAGATGAAATTCTATGCCTGAAGTGTGTTTTTGAAAGGGTTAGATATGTTAATGAATAGAAAAGAGGAGAGAAAGAGAATGGAAGAATTTTACATGTGGAGGAAGACAAGAAATGCAAGAAGAAAAATTAATGCCTTTTCCAATGCATTTTTATAAATTATCCCTTCTCTAATATAATCCAACATCTTCCATTCTATCTTTTATATAATCTTTTTTAGTCCATCTTCTGTAGGTATTTGATTCACTTATTTCTTCTAGCATTGTTTTTAAGACAGTCAAATTCTTTTCTGCTGCCATCCTCTCTAGTTGTTTTTTCTATCTTCATGACTCACTCTTTCCCATCTTTACCACACCCACATCTTGAAGGCCTCCAGTCCTTCTACATAGTCTATCCTACATATCTAAACACTGCAGACTAAGGTTTTCATCAGTCTTTTCCTGATTATCTCATCATGGCCATTCACCATAACATCACTTTGCTTCATGAATGTATTCTTTGCCACTGTTGTGTTTCTTCCATTATAGATTATCCATAAGGGAACTAACTATGAGCAGCAAATTACCCTGAGAACTGACAATGATATTCTTCATGAGATATACGATCTTGTAGCATACCATGCAGCAAACCTGATATTCATTTCTTTCAATATCTTTGTCAGTTCAATCTCTCCTCAAGTCAGCTCTCTATTGATTTAATTATCTTTATAATTTTTTAGCTATTCTTTTGTAATCCTCCTGTTGCCTTTCCAGAAAAGTAATTGAATTACAGGCCATGGTTGCAGAGTGGTTAGAATGCTAGCGCTCCAACCCCAAGATCCCAGGTTCGAATCCCTGTCAATGGTTCAAATCCCTGTCATGTCTCTTCTGTAATAGCTCATTGAATGGATGTTTGTGAGGGCACCGGAAAATAATAAAAATGTGACAAGAGATAGAAGGTGTTCTTGGATAGGTCTTAGTTTGGGGCCAGGTATTTAAATATATTGTTTGAACTGGAGATGTAGAGACCAAATTTGGTTGGCTTAGAACTGATATTTATGCTATAACAGTACTTCCCAAATTTTTGTTTTGTAAATTTTACAAAAAATAAAGTATTATATAAAATATTTCAGTAATTCAAATCGGAAACAACATTTGATGGTAACAGTATGAATATCTATTAAATTTTCTTTCTTATGGTACGGTTTTGAAGGAACTTTATATTTGTAGTATGTTTACGTTATACATTCATAAAATATCTAGCGTAATTTACATCACAATATAATCTAAATTATGTCTATTTTTCATTGTTATTTATAGAAATACTACTTTTGAATTCAACATTTTGTTTATTCTTGCCGACACGAAGCAATAGAGATATATGTGACATGCATTTTTATGTACTTTATGAGAAAAATTCGAAATTTTACCTACCATAATTCCTTTTGGGGGCCTCAATCTGATCTTTGCGCTTATTGCCTCTGATAATTTAAATCCGCCGCGTCGGGAAAGGCAGTTTTCCCTCGAATGTGCCAGATCGAGCCGAAATCTGCGTCACTCCCATTAATGGCAATGTCATATGAGATTCTTCAGAATGATGTGAAAATTATTCATTTCGAGTTGTCGATAGGATTCGGGGAATCTGTACGAAACTTGACCTCTGAATTATTTCCACAAAGTTGATTAGCATTTTTACAGTCAAGCATTTTTGTTTCCTTTTCCATCCATGTTCCTCATCTGTGTCCTCCTCTGAGACTCCACTTCGGTTGCCCCTCATCATGTGAAAGCAAATTCATGTAGTACGTTTGTTCCGTTGCGTTAGAGAATCGGTTTGAGGAACAGAAGAGCGGCTGCCGAAAAGGAATTCTTGATAAGAAGACCTCAAGAAGATTAAAATTGTTTATAAAAATATTCTAACACTAATTTTCGTTTAATTTTTAATACTGGAAAAATTCTTAGTGGTGTACATAGGAAATACTGGTAGAATACGAAGTGAATTTTTATTTTATGTCTATGTAATCTTCTGGTTAAAGGGTTTTTGAAATTTAATTTTTACATAAATATCTACCATATTTCGGAAGTAATTTCTTACGAAAACTCATCATTAGCAAAATTATACGACACTTAAAATCCTCTACAGTATTTCTGTACTCAATTGAAAATTAGCAATTTATAAAAGAACGATTTTAAAGAAAGTGCCACGTTAATTTTTAGAAGTGTGCTCAATTTAACTCTTACTCCTTCATTAGAATCGGAAACGGCTGCCAATTGTGACAGAAATGTATTTTTTAGTGCGGATGTTGAGTTTTCACGTGTCTGTATAAAAAGATTACTATATTTCCGTGTATCAGTTTTAGCTGTTTTTAATGTGAAACAGGGTATCAAAATTGCCCAGTTTTCGCTGAGTAAGATTATTTCTGATTTTTCGGATAACTTTCGGCTTCTATATATTTTATAGTGCTGCTCTTTCTCTAGTAGCATTCTGGCTCAGTGAGAAATTAAATATCCAATCCTTCAACTTGCTCATTTCCTTTCCAAAGTTTACGGCAGCCAATGATGGAGGGGCTGAAGATCAAGCCACCATTTGGGCGGATGATTTTCACAGACATAGATACAATCGTATGAGGTAAATTTTTTTCTTAATTATTAAGATAATTTTTCCTTTGTAGCCTTATTTGTATAGAAATCTTTAATTACGGGATAAATACTTGAAGCCCTTCAATGTTGCGGAAAAGTTTAATTTATTACTGAATAAATCGAATTTGAAAAACAATGAAATATATCCACTGTGATGCAGTGCTTATGGAGCGCCGCTCCGGCAGCTCTGCAAGTGGAGGATGTGGTGGGTGAGGCTAAGGGGAAGGAGGGCTTGTGGGTGATGGTCGGTCGTGGCAGGAGAATCAGACTCATATGATTACTATTTTTTGTCTATTTGTTTGATAATTTTATTTCATGATAATTAGTGAGTTCGAGCACAATATGTAATCGTGTGACATAAATAGAAATAAGATAGGAAATAACAGGATTTTGTCTTGCCCACCACAGATCCGGCACTCATAAAATTAGCATTACACCCCTGGATATTGATAACTTAAGGCATATTAGTGCTGCAAAGGATTGAATCAAAATGCCACAGTGGCAAATATATCAGCTTTTTGCGTATCCTAAAGCTTTTTAGGAAGCATACGAATTGGTAAATCCTTTATTTAGATATTAATTAGCTTGCGTATTGTAGTGAAGAAATAGAATCCTATAAATATCGAATGGAGGAGAATGTTGTTAGCTCGAGGAAAAGTATGGGTTTAAGGATCGCGAAGGAATTCTCAAAAAATGAAAAAAAGAACCTCGTCGAGAAAATGAAAATCATTTACGGAAATAGCAAGTCGTAGTCAGAAGAGAGGTTATAAATATTTATAGACGAATAATCTAAAAATTTAACTTTTCTTAAGAAAAGGAAATCAAAATTGCTGTGTCGGAACCTCCACCTCTAAAGCTAGTACCTGCGTGATGCATCATAATAGTGAAGAAAGATAAAGGTCCGCCCTGATCGATTTACCCTATTTTCAAAACGCATTTTTAATTAAACGAAGTTCCAGTAGAAAAAAATCCCAGATACGTATTGAGTATTTTCCAACAGATTACCGTATTCCAGCAATCTCGATAGAGTCGTTTTCGTGCAAACACGAAGTTCCTCATCCTAGTTATAGAATCGTAGTCAATTTTTACGAGGAGACCTAAGAAAGAGGCGGAAGGAATACGGAAAGAAAGCAAGACATTCGTGCGTTGAGCGGATCCAATGGGGGTGGGGGTGGTGGGGGAATGGTCGAACTTCCGTAATGACTTTGCAGAATTAGCAATTTACCTATGATCTGATGAGCAGCTTGAATTAAAATCGGATTGTGAAGTTTTTTCACGATCACTATACACTATAGTGTATAGTGATGTATACGGTAGTATACTACCGTATACAACATTTATCACGACTAAACAGCATTTAAAAAGTTTATTAGAGATGATTTC
The DNA here is from genome assembly GCA_000376725.2 of Ladona fulva. NCBI lineage: Eukaryota > Metazoa > Arthropoda > Insecta > Odonata > Libellulidae > Ladona > Ladona fulva. The sequence continues at coordinate 186,435 of KZ308426.1, read as the reverse complement.
ATGCCGTCGAGGAATGTTTCACATCATATTCTCGATTTCGTCCATTCCATTTTGGTGGTTCTTAACATATTTCAGAAATATTTTGTCTCATAGCTGCCGCGAGGCCGATTCATTCACTGCAATGCATTAAATGGAAAGTCCCAAACAACAGAGGGTTGTGGGGGCGCTTTCTTTGGGAGCAGAAGGGTTTGGGCTGCCAAAAATCCTCTATTAGGTACTTACAGACATTATTGATTCCCAAGTTCTCAACCGATGTCAAACAACATGTGCCCCCTAAAACAAAAAGTCCCTGGCGACCACCTCAGAACGGCTCTGGCGTACACGTTGAATTATTTCGAAATTGTTTTATATTTGAAGCAATATGTTCTCATAAACACCAGCAAATGATTTAATTCTACAGGTTATCATTAACTACCAATCAATTATCGCTTCGAAAGTGTTTCTCAAAGAAGGCATTTCCAAGGTGACCTCCATTATCTCGTGGTTTGGCTGATAACCTCAATTCGACCACTGGGGAGCGCATATTCACTAGTGATTGGAGGAAAGAACACTGCCGGATGGTCCAATTAACCGGGTTCTGCAGATCGTAACGTCAAGGGCTTTCTTTCTTGCTTATTCTGGCAATCGGTGACATCGGGAAAGGGGACGGGGAGGCAAGCCGCAATGAAAGGATCGCTGTTGAAAAGATTTGGGCTGTAGAGGGAATTTTTGTAAACGTTAAAGCGACGAACTTTCATACGTTTAATTCATTATATTCAATATAAGTCTATTTTGAACGATTGCCTTTGCGAATATTACTAAAACACTACCTTGAGGTAAGCAAGTCCAAAAAAGGTTTAGTAAAAGAAAATGAAAGAAGAAGTTTAAAGTTATAATAATGCAACTTTATTCGGGAGAGATAATGGTAGGAAAGAATAATGGGGCAAATCGAGCAGTAAGCTGAACGTAATCTACGTTAGTTTGGCGATTTGATATTTGGAGAGAGAAATGAATCTCAAGAATCCAAAAAATTGAACGTAAAATTATAGATATGGAAAAGCAATCTTAAATGCATGCGCATTACTCAAAGTCAAAATCAAATCAAGTCAAAATGCGAAAAATATTCGCACATGAGCCAAAGTAAACACTCCTTCCTAAAAGCTCACAAGATTCAGAATTTTGTGTTAATCGGAAAGCTCATTTCTCGAATTGAGAGTTCCAAATCCATCGTTAAGGGTACCTTAATTCCTTTCATGAATCCGAATCATTGTTACTTATTACAGTTACTTATTACAGCAACTAGTAAATACATTAGTGTGGGAGGGTAGCTTTCAGCAGGCGGTAAACGAAGCAACGCGAAACTCTAACACAATAGATATATTTCTAGTTAGATCTCAGATCTTAGTAAAATCTTGAGAGACTTTACCTGGCATCAGTGACCATATGGCAGTATATTTAGAACTTTTCTGGGGCCATAGAAAAATAGAAAACACAAAGGATAAGGTCACATTTAGTTTTCAGAAAGCAAACGTCGATGGTTATCGAGACTACTTGAGAAAAGAGTTTCATGATTGGGTAAAATATGGCACGGACATTGAGGAGATATGGAATAGTTTTAAAGATATTTTGAACAAAGGATTAGAAAAATTTGTACCTACTAAAAAACTAAAGGGTAACGCGGACCCAGAATTTTATAACGCAGAAATACGATCTCTGAAGCGTAAATCAAGAATTTTACATAAAAGAAAGAGGACTAACCAAGAAAGTATGACTAAATATCGCGTAGTTATTAAATTGTTAAATCGCAAGAAAAAGGACGCGGAGAACAAATTCTTGTACGAAATGTTAAGCGTAAATGGAAGCAGTTCCTTTTATAAATATATGAAGCGTAGGAAGAAAAGCGAATGCGGGATAGATGTGATAGAAATTACCGATGGTAGGAAAATAACTGACAGTGCAGAAATAGCCAACGAATTTGGAAAGTACTTCTCAAGTACATATAAAGTAGCGGATCATTCATCTAAACATTTCGTTTTAAGCAATAATCTTTCTATATCTCATTCTTTTACAGTAGGTTACAATGATATCCTCAAGAGAGTAAGAAAGTTAAAAAACAATAAAAGTCAGGGACCGGACGGAATAAGAAATGAAATAATTAAACTGGGAGATCGGGAAATTGTCCCTTACCTTAGCAGAATATTCCATGTATGCATCAATAATAACCAAATTCCCAAGGATTGGAAAACTGCCGTAGTAGTACCCATACCCAAAGGAGGAAATAAAAAATCAGTTAAGAATTATAGACCCATTAGTTTAACAAGTGTTGTTTGCAAATTGTTTGAAAGAATGATCGCGGATTACTTAAAAGATTTTTGGGAAACGAAAGGTTGGCTTAACGAATTCCAACACGGTTTTAGGAAGGGATATTCATGTGAGTCTCAGATGTTAAGTTTACATCAGGACCTAGTAGAAGCTCAGGATAAAGGAGAACAGGTCGATGCCATAGTGATAGATTTAGCCAAAGCGTTCGACGTTGTAGACCATGGCCTTCTTATGAAAAAAATTGACGTTATGGGGTTAGACAGTAGACTAGTAAAATGGATAGAATCATTTATTAAAGGCAGATATCAAAAAGTAAAAATTGGCGATTCACAATCCACTGAAATAGAGGTAACGTCAGGAGTTGCGCAAGGAAGTGTGTTAGGACCGTTATTGTTTCTAATATTCATAAATGACATGCCGAATGCTGTTAAATCTAGAGTCAGATTATTCGCCGATGATTGTATTATATACAGAAAAATTATAAATGAAGTAGATAGCGAAGAACTGCAAAAGGATCTGAATGCCTTGCTTAACTGGTTAAGAGCAAATAAGTTAGATATCAATTCGAGTAAATGTAGAGCCATTAGTTTTAACAAAAATAAAACAGAATACTCATATAGTATAGGTGATTATAAAATACCGAAGGAAAACGAGATTAAATATCTAGGGATAACTTTCAGTAGTAACCTAAAATGGAACGCGCATATAGAAAAGGTAGTTATGAAAGCTAATAAAGCGCTAAATTTTGTCATACGAACACTTAGAAAATCAAGCAAGAAAGTAAAAGAGAAAGCGTATAAATCGCTAGTTAGGCCGCTTTTAGAATATGGAGAGTGCTTGTGGGATCCGCATGAAGTAGGGCTCAAGAAAATTCTTGAAAAAGTACAGAGAAGGGCAGCTAGGTTCGTCTTAGGAAGGTATGACAGGCAAGAAAGTGTGACGAGGATGTTGAAAGAATTAGGATGGAATAGTTTAGAATCACGAAGAACAGAGAAAAGACTAACGATTTTCTTTAAAGTATTTACAGGGCATCCTTCATATAAGGAACTAAGGGATAGAGTGAGTAAATCAGAGTTCTTAGGCAGACGCGGTCATAACTATAAAGTGAACTATATGAAACAAAAAACTAATATAAGTAAATTTTGCTTCTTGAACCGAGCAATTGAAAATTGGAATAGTTTACCTGCAGAGGCTCTAGAGCCTTTCCCAAAATCATTGAGGGGATTTAAGAAAAATTTAAAAAAGATAAAAGATTTGTGAGCCTGCCGAAGACGAAAAGTAAGATGAGTAGGGGATTGCCTGGTAGGGTGAAGTACGGCGGGGACTACGTGAGCCCCGGGACCGCTACGGTAGCCGTGAAGGCCTATCAGGAACCCTGAAAAACCTTACTTGAAAACTCATTTATAGATTTACTTTATGTTGGCTTGTACGGGTGAGGGTATTAAGGTAGTTTTAATATATATGTGATGTGTGTGTGATATCCATATGCGCCTTTATAAATATAATTTTGTCTTGTATTGTGTATATAGTTCTTCATTGTATTGTGTAAATAGTTCATTCTTGTATTGTATAAATAGTTCATGTATCATGATAATGTAAGATGCTGCCACCTGGCGAAAGTCAACTCGCAGCGTAGAATAATAATAATAATATTAGAAGCAAAGCAAATCAAATTATTCGTTTCCAGGCCTCAAAATAAACAGAATTCTATGAACTCATCCACCAAATCGCGACCGCTTGAAGTTATCAACGATTTGAATGAACTTCTGCCGAGGGAGGTATAGCTGCAGACTGCAAATACGACCTTATAATCACTTTCAGCGTTTGGATGATATTGGAATGAAAGAGATTTTTCCCTTCACCTACATTTTTTCATTTCCACTCTTCTCAAGCGGAAAACAAAAGAGAAACGACGGAGGGATCGAGGGAGGGATCCGATTGAGGAGATGTGTGTCCCTTTATTTCTCGGAGAGCTCCTTTTAGAAATGAACTTGGCGTGACGCGAGGCAGTCTAAATGAAATGGCGCTCTTGGAACAAGAATCGTGGGTGTGGAAGAGGAAGTGGGGTTCACGCCGCTTGCTTTAACTCGCAAAAGTCTCCTTGTGTTGGGTTGGCGGGCTTTTATTCCATTGTTTCAGCGTCAGGTCGCGTGGCGCGCGCATATAAATATATACGCATGCGTCTTTTTTATTTTTGTTAAGGTTAGAAGTTTTGTGAGTGCAGCGCCACTTTCGTGGGGGCCTTGTTATTTGTCTTCCTTTCTCTGGAATGGCGTGTGATTCGCGAAGAAAGTTCCCGCGAGAACAAATCCGACCTTTTTAAAGTGATTAAACGACGGGAATATTTCGTGCGGTTGGAAAGTAATTTTTCATCTTCCATATTTGGTAACATCAACGAGAAGTAGTTCGTAATTTAAAGAGGGAAAGGATTGCGGGCTTTAGAATATTTATCCTAGATAAAGATCTGGAAAGACCAAGTTGAGCGTTAAACTGTTATTCGCTTCATCTAGGAAATTGTTTGAATGATTAATCTTGTATATTTGTAATCGAGTGAGACATTCCATGAATCTTAAAGCATGAAATGCGCAAATTCCCATATTTTCTTTTAGAGGGGAGAATTTTTTCATTCGCTGCCCAACTTTAATACGAATTTATTAATAATATTTCTATCAAACGTAAACTATGTTGTAAGATCGTGAATATATCGTAATCTTAATGAAAATATCCATAGAGTGAGCCTTGAACGTAATATTTTCAAATACGAGGTATGATTTAACTATTTCTATAGAACTACAGATGTATGAACCTTTGAGGTGAATGTAAGACCTGGGAAATTAACTAGGACTCTGAAAATAATTTTTACCTACTTCGTTTCTAGCGCGAATTGGCACTCGCCAAGGAAAATTGGTGCGATCGCCCCTCCCTCTTCGTACAACGTCAGAAACTACTCGGATAGAGTTAACTAACAATACGCGAGAAGTGCTTACTTACTTTTGAAGACATAATATCAATATTTTGCACGTATTTCATGTATCCTTTGGTTTTATAATACCTTCGCAAGTTATCTTACTTAAAAGTCATTCCGTATGTTGATAGCAGTATTCCAGCTACTACTCCTCGATATAAATTTGATTTTCAGACTCCCTTTTCGTCGGCACGATCCGGGACTGTTTAATAGATTCACCAATGTTGGGCATCGTCCCCTCCAATATGGATGACTTCGCAAAGTATGAGATTAGCTTGGTGAGTGACGGCTCTAACGAATATAATCGATGGATTTAGCTGGTTCTATGTGGAACTTCATAACGACAAAGATGGAAATATTATGATAAGGATTCGAATTCGACTCTAATGGAAGATGACCGGTTGGTAGATCTAAAATCCTTCGCGAGGTTAATATTTAGAAATTTCAGCGAACTGGTGAGTTTCCACAATGATGGTCTATACTTCTAGGATAGGGCTTCCAAATATCCAAGTGGGTGGTCGCTTTTGGTGGAACTGGTCCCGATGTAGGAGGCACGGAGCACATCGGCAGGGAGCATTGTACAGTGAACCCTACCTTAGGTGGCGTTCACTGTACAGTGAGCCTCGCCTAGGTAGCGTTCACTGTACACTGCCTGCTGGGTGAGGTACCCTTAACCTGGGAACGAGGCACTTAACATGTTAATTATTAAAAATAATAGAGAGAAGACCACCACAAGGTATATAAGTAGCTTGAATATTTAAGATGGTATATTATGCATCATTACGGTTAGCTCATAATGAACAAAGAAGTAAATATATTAAAATACGAAAAGAAACTCTCCACCTCGGTTCCCCACACACTTGAATTTATCATTTTATTTTGTTTGATATAGTCCGAGACAGTCATCCCTAGATAAGATTGAAAACTGTTTCTGTAATGAGAATTTTTCATTATTTTCTGTATGATTTTTATAAGAAAGAAACCCTGCAAGCGATTAAAAGTGAACGAAAATGCATGAGCTCGGATTCAACAATTCGCTTGATCTTCAAGGGGGACCAATTGTTACAACCAGAAAATTTTCGTGTATTTTATCAAAATTCTCGCACATTCGAATCGAAAGAAATGTTCCACCACCAAAGTAAGATTTTTCATTTTAATTCTCTTCTTTTGGTGCTTGTATCAATTTCGTAAGGTTATTTTTTCTTATTTAATTTTGCAAATGAACTAAACCCTGCAAGCGATAAAATGCAATGTTCTAGATGCATTTCTTATAGAAATTCTTTGACTCGTCTGGAGTCGAACCGGGGACAGTAAGGGGACAAATTTAGCTCGCTATTCCTAATCGGTAAACGCTTTCGTTAAGCTGGATGGAATTTTGATAACTGGATATGCAATCTAGTCGTACTCTATTTTTTTAATAGATGTTAATCAGGATAGAGTTTAAGCTTAGAATGTTAGCGGAATTCTGAAAACTTAGAAAAGCTCGATTTTGTCGACCACTCAAACCGGCCTTCGTGCAAAATACAACCATTCTCAGTGTACCTCTTTCTGTTTTGGTAAATGCACATTTCCAAGGTCAGGTGGGGTACCCTTGAGGTGCTTCGTGCCATTTCTGAAACCTTGAGTCCTTTCTGTGAAGAGTTCAGTTAGTTTCGAGCAGCCGTTCTACTTGGAGTGCGATTTTAATTTGGAAATTACAAGTGATTCGTATTTATCGAGAATATTGAACGTATTTTTCGAAATGACTTATGGATATGCAATATAAGGTTTTATTTCGTGATATTTATATTCGCGACTTCACTTTCACGTTTTTAATTGTTTACATAAAAATGGGGTTTTATATTAAAAAAAGAGAGAAGTTGCTCCCCAAAAGTAATTTTAATGCAGAAGAGAGAGTTGAATTTACCACAAAGGATCACTTTCAATTAAATTATGTTTAGTTTTGACACGTATTATCGATTATTACTCGTATGATCTTGTAACGATGTTGTTATTTCTTCTAAGCGTCGTCGATGGGTTGTGATGGAGTTGTATTTGTAAGAATACTTTTTTTCCCGCAACTGTGCATAGAACTTATTTCCGATTCATCAATTCGGTCAAGAGGAAAATAGTTGACGAAAACCAAAGGTGTTCACATCTGACCGTAAACTATATCCTGTATACTTTCCTCGAGGATGTAAACTCAGAAGAAAATTGAAGTTTAAGAAAAGAAAACGGAAAACGAAGTCGGAAGGGCATTTAACTTTTAGGACGCTACTTAGGATTTGCTTACTTGTGCATTTTGTGTTGAAGGACGCTAATCCAGGAGCTCCCAACCGGGGGTGCCCGTTCTTCTATGGGTGTCCAGTGGGCACGAGAAGTTATGGTAAATAAGTATGTTGTGCTATTGCAGTATTAAAAAATTAGTTGTGTTAGCATCTACAGGTTTACAGTTTATTCCATGATAGTTAACTGAAATCCAAAAGGGGGAAGAGGGGTACCAAACAGTTCGGAAACCTCTGCTTTGGAAAATACGACGCAAATTAGTGAATTGATTTTTTGTGTGGAAGAAATTTGCCCATGGAAGAACCATCTTCGCATCAATGGACAGTTACTTTCAGAAGGAAACTTGAAAGATTAAAAAAAAATTCATGAAAGAAAAGAGCTTTCAAGAACTTTGATAATAATCTGTTGACCAGTCGGTCTGCTCTTTCTGCCTGAGGAAATAAACGCGAACTTACGAGTATCGTACTTCGATTTGGAGGAAGACTTCGTTCCTTTGGCGACCTACAGCACGTGGAAGATCTTCCAGGGCATGGACGGAGGTGTGCACTTTGGGAGCACTCAGAAGCGTGAGTTAAATTCTGTTTTTTCTTGGGAGTTTTCCTAGTAGCACGTTTGCGCCATCCTAGTTAGTTATTCCACATGCATATTTCATATATATATTACGCATTTAAGAATCGGGCAATAGGTTTTCCGTTTTAATTTTATCTTTAGGAATCATGAGTAGTGTCTCCTTCAACAACGACAGGCCGTTTTACAAATTTCTCTTTGTAGTTGCCTCCTGTATGTGGAAAGCTGATTCGCCAGCAGCACAAATCATAGGTTTTCCTATCCTAAAAGATACATTTCTGATCGACCTCACGACAAACGAAGCTCACACATATTGGTGCAAATGTGTTTCTTCGGGGGCGCATCAGTGCTGAAGATTTCTGAAACGGGAAACTTGGATTCTCGAATCCGGCACAATAACTTCGCGGTCTTCTTAATTCTTAGTCGTACTGTTTGTATTTTTCTGAGTCTCTATTCCCTGTTTCATCTGAATAATACTTTAGGTAATGTAATCGATATGAGGTAAACTTCATATCGGAACGAATTCTTTGGATATGATGACATTACATCAAATGTCAGATGCCTATCCTGTCGTGAATCATGTTTGTGAAAACGATAGCTTTCTACTTGAGGCCGAAATAGAGGAACATCATTTTACAGTTATTCTAATATAAAACGAGTTGTTTCTTTTATAAAAGGGCTCCATAATTTATTGTATAATACAAACCACTGAGAAAAGTGCGTACGGGAATTATCTCAATCCTTCTCATAGCTTCATGGATTTCTCTTGTATTGAAAATTGCTAACTTAAGGACGCAGAATAAATATTGTACGAGTATATAAAATATTGTATAAAATTTCATAGAGTATCTTGTTACTTTATATTCCTGGAAATTTGCATTTCATGTTACATTTTCGCACATCGGTAATCAACTACCATTAGTAGGATCATTGGCTGAAACGAACATCTATAATGAAGCAGTAACTTGAGTTTTTACTTCAATTCGCTAAGACGTATTAGATCGCCATAGTCTTACCCGTTCTGTTCTGCAACCCTTGTTTAGTGAGTTTAGTTGATATCGTTGGAGACGGTGGGAGGTAATATTGTTGTAGGTAGACGCTCATTGGTCGAACAAATGCTATTCTTACATTTTACCGAATCGTATGTAAACTTCTTCAGACGATTCTTAAAAGACACTTGCAATAATGGTGTACAAAAATATTTTTTCATTGTTATCTTTGTTTGAAATCCTCATTGACGTGGTGAAGCTCGATTCTCTTCCAGAGTGGGATTTAATGGCTTCAAATGATAATTTTAATCTTCAATGAAAAATTTTTATCTAAAACTTTGTGTAAAGAATTTCATTTGAAAATGTTATTCACATTTCACAAAGCTGCGTTTGAACATTTAACCTTACTGCGCATATTCAATTAACTTTGATTCCGGTGGGTGCGCTATATTTGTGCGAACGAATGAATTCGTGAAAGAGACAGTCCGCCGCATTCTTTTCGAAGGAACTCGGGCTCGAGTCGGATGAATTTGCTTAGAAAAGTGAAAAAGCGAGTTTTTTCCTTCAAACGGCGTAGATTCGCAATATGCCTCTTCAGGGAGGCGATGTCCGTCCTCTCGGAAAAGCTGCCGACTTGACTTGCTTTTGACCGAGAGCACGCGAATGAAAGAGGTCAGAGAAGTAGTTGCTCTGCCGAGGTCATCGTTCCAGGGCTTTTCTAAAGCAAACTTCCGTCTTTTAATATAAGTCATCAGAATGCGTGCGAAACCGTTGATATTCCCTGATCTAGGTCGTTCATCTTTGAAATATTTTTTTTTAAATGGTATATTTTTCTTAAGTGTGCTTATCCTACGTCCCGTTTGAAGGGAAATGACCTGGTTATGTTCCTTTGTCCGTATATCGTCTACGCATGGCGTAAATGATACTTAAATGAAGTGAATTGAGGGAGATTCAGAGGAGTTAAAGATAAATAATTCAAAGACAAAGATTGACTTTGGAAGGACTGAGGTTTATAGCCTCCAAAAGTTTATCAATTTGTTAATCCAAAAGTTGCATCGAAGAAGGTGTTCTACTTTGACTTGCTGGGGACTCTCAGGGGCGTTCCAGGGGATTTGACTAGTGAGCATGGGGAGATTCTTTTGCATCACTGTTACAAACAAGGGAAGAGACGGGAACTTGTGGCTGGAGTTTGTTGGATTGCAGACACGTAATAAAGAGTTTGGAAGCGGAAATCTTCTTGTTTGCCTCCCGCGCACAAATCCGCGGAATTATGGTGCGTAGTTTTTAAGTTTTGCAATTTTTGATTTTTGAGTTTTAAGCGACCATACGCTGATATGAAATTATTTTAATTTATATACATCTCTGAGGAGTACACCGTAAACCATCAAAGAGATTCCTGTCCGATTCGCAATTCGCTACCGATGATAGCATTAACACATTGGTCAAAAGATATAAATTTAAGGCACTTAAAAGAAATTGTTCTGCACTTCCAATTCCCGATTCGTCTGACAAACGTTATATTAAGTTGCCGTATTATCCGCTCGTCACAAAGGGTTTAATGAATATTTTCAACCTTTTCTAACAGCCTTAAGACTAAGAATTTATTAGGTAGTGCTAAAGATAAAGATAGCACATAACACAGATCTGACATTTAAGAAAAAAGTTGTATTGATCGTGATTTAAAACACATTGGACAGTCTAGGAGACGCGTTGTTACTAGGTTCAAGGAACATTTAGCCCATTTTAAATTCGGTAGGTTTTCCCATTCCAGTATTGCCAAGCATGTTAGAATTTTCGCACAATATCACTATTGAAAGCTTAAAACTAATCCACATCTCCAATAATGGTCTTAATGCCTGGGAGAATTTGTATATTTATAAGAAAATATGCTTTCCGATATGGATTTTAATAAAACTCTTTAAAGACTTTACAAAAAAGAAACTAATTATCTTGAATAATCACTGAAATCATTGCGTCATACGATCTATAGTAGATATTTACTTTGAACTAATACAGTATTTGCTCCTTTTTTCCATTCCATTTAATTCCATGAGGACTTCACTCGCGTATTCAATTTCAAAATATCCTTTAGGAAACCTTTAGATTATTGCTGCGCGATTTGGAATCCTCAAAAGGAATTTTAGCCTCCTATCTAGAGATGGTTCAATATTCAGTAGAAAGAGGGAATATTTCGCGATCTACAGCAGTGAAACAGTAGGCTATGATCGGAACTGAATCGAAAATAGAAACCGAAAATACCGTTATTTCTGCCGGAGTGAATATCGACCACAAACAGAAAAATTTGAAATTATTGATCCTGAACCGAAACCGGGAAACTATATTTTATTCCTTTCTTATATTTGATTCTCAATAATGCTCATTTTACTCTACTTTACTTTACTTTTACTTTACTCTACTTTAAATTTAGTTGGAGAAAGGTCTGCTAAAAAAGGTCTACTTGCAACTAATTATTACTAAGTGTAAATAGGATAACACCTGGTACCTCTTCCATGGGACTACTTTCTCTGAATTTAAATAGCAATAGCAACTGATATTCTACACTCCTTTCTTCCAAGGTTTGCCAGTCTACGTCAGACAGAAATCCTCAAGGTTTATTACAGTAATTAAAACAGGCATTGCCTTGTAAGATCTCCAGTTTGCATGTTATTTATAAAATAGTTTGTGGCTGCTATGCAAGGACTCAGAAGGTATAAAGTTATGGAAAATTTGAATTCTCTCCCTGAAATCCATTAATAATTTTGTTTGTTAACTCTTCCGCAGATAAATTTAGTATTTTCTCCGTGTATAGTTTTAGAAATGTATTTAGGATCGAGGAACAAGGAATTAATCATTCGTTACGTTTCCTGCGACCAAATTTCCTCCTTAAATTGCAGGGGTAGCTCCAATTAGCCGTTGTCACGCATAACATAGTACTCCTAGAACGACAGGTTTTCTACGAAGGCATGGAGGAAAGGGAGGATACTCTTGTGTTTAAAGGAAAAGGTGGTTCTTTAGAACAGTCAGTCGATCAAAAATTTGTCAAGCAAGATTCGCCCTCGAGAATTGGAAGGACCAACAGCTGGCTGGACGAGATGCGCTGCGAAATTCGATTGGTCCTCACTTGACCCATTTTTCCGGAACCCTTGGAAAGATTCCCTTTCCCTTTTTTTTCGCTCATATATAATTAAAAGGATTCGGAAAATTTGTTAACACTTAAGAAATATCGTCTCTTTAAAAGAAAATGGAGTATACTCCGTAAATTATGGAGTTAAGTCGGAAAAGGTAACTTTTCGATTAATAGAATGTTATTCTTTATTCTGCTGTTTTACCTTGAAGTTGATTTTTGTGCTGACTTTATTGTATAAGAGCAACTTACAATTATTAGATTTGTACCATATGTGCATTACGATCGGAGTATCACGAGGTATGAATGTTAGAATTCAGTGATCATGATAAATCGACTTTATTTGGGCGAGATTGGGACTAAAAATCTCCTCTTCCATCTAACCCATCGTCACATTACATACAGTTATTAATTAAAAAAAGATGGCAGAAAAGAAAAATGAGAAAGAAAATGTGTATACACGTATATAAAAACCGAAGAGAGTTTTGGGGAAAAATTATCCACTGAAGGATAACTTCCACTAGGAAGTGGGTGTGGAAAACCTACCGATTGTTATAGCTAAAAGGTATGAAAGAGAAGTCAGTAAGAACTTTAAGTTTAAAATTAATAAAAGGCATTTTATTCTGGCCCGGATTATAGCCTGTGTATCTACGTATACTGTCATTGAAATACGAATATTTCATTGTAAATGCTTCAGTGAATAAAAATGATACTCAATTTATTTAAAAGAAATTCGCATTAAGCAAGAAATACTTAATAAATTCAGCTATGATTTGTAAAATAATCAATGTCCCATACTTTTCGATTTGGCTCAAGATTTTTATTTTAAGGAAAATTGTGATTCGCTGATGCGTAAACTGCATGCGTGCTTCTTTCCTCGGACTTCAAGAGAGAAAAGATAATTTGCCGAAAGATAATCGCGGACAAGACGTAAACGGGAGTTGGAATTGCTGTAGACAAGGCTGTTTTTGTTTTCTTATTTTAAAAATTTGCATGGATAAGTAATTGCTATTAGGCGGCAGCTGCTGACAATTTCGAGGTAAAATTCGCGAAGAATCGTCGCGTGGAATTACGAAAGGGCAAAGTATTCCCATTAGCTTATCGCGGAGTATGGCGTAGTAGAATCATTTAGTAAAGCGGCATGTAGAATGTGCAGAATGTTTTCTTTCCGCGGAAAAACAGCTCGCAGTAATTGGAAGGACGCCTCGGATAGATCACCCTTCGGAAGAAGTCTTCGCGGCTCTCGAAAACATCCAACTTTTCCAATTTTTGGACTAATTCGCGTTTTAAGGCTCGATCTCCCGGTAATTGGGGGGCGTAATTAGCGAGGACTCAGTTAGCAAAGGAAGAAGTGGACAGAGAGGAGTTCATTAGTGGGTGAAAGCGCGAGTCGCCACAAGGAACTGAATTCAGTTGCCCCTTTTCCCCCGCATTATCTCCCCCACCGACGACACACTGCTTCTCTAACAAAGACGAATGGCTCCAGGGATGAGATCGGCCTTTTTCCCTCGCTAATGGGACTTTCCTACGCTTATCCCCTCTTTCAGGTGATAAGGAGGGTCGAAGATTCGGGTTTGCTTTCTCTCGCTCCGAGAAACTTGTTCAAAGTTTGAGGGCTGCTGTAAGGAGTGAGCTAAGCTGCCAGGTGACAAATATATTCATAATTACGCATTTATTTATTCGGTTATTTAGAATCTATTTCTATGGATTTCCGACCATTTTCGCATGAAAACCTTTAACGTTCGGATCTACCTTTCGATTTGCCGAGGCATGCTAGTGTACCGTGAGTAAATTTGGTGTAAAAAAGAAAATAAGAAGAAAAAACTCGTAATTTTTCCTATATACATTTAAAGACCACCGGTTTTGGCTACAACGCCATCTTCAGGTAAATTTCACAGGAAATACAAGTACTTATATACGAATTAGGAATTTTCAGGGAAGTGCCGCGTCATGTGCGAGGGTCAAATTATTCTCTGATTTTATAAATACCTCCGCACGTTATTTTACGATGCAGTTATTCGTTTTTGGAGTTCATCACCACAATTTAAAAACATTCCATTTCGCACACATGGTTTTCTTCTTTGTAATTCGAATTCGAACTTATGAACGAGTGCTTTAGTACGCTGTGAAATTTGAGTTGATGTATCTTAGTTTGGTTTTTCTCTGACGCGTTGTCGTTGTTCCACTGAGTCATGAATGAGCGCAAAATTACTCTGTATTAATTGGATTTAAGTCGACTCAGATTAAGCAAGAAATCGATATTGACTCATAATGTATATCATTCTAAAGGCAAAGAGTTGGTCTTTCGAACCATGTAGGGGAAGGTTGCCTAAATCTCACCACTTTTCAAGGAAATTGATGTTACTTAAAAACCAGCCTTAAAGTTGAAGTTTTTTGGAAAGGAGCATTTCCCTCTTTTTCAGATTTGATTAAAATGTTGTATTCCAGCTTGAACTATTTAATGAAAAATTAATTAAAAACCCTTGCATGTAGTGCGATTCAGGCAAAAAGTTTCGTAAATCGCGCCACAGGCATCCCAAATCGCACCCCATTACATGCAAATGAATGACAATCTTCAACTGTATTAGACGCAGTAGCACGTATCTTTTTAGAGTATATACTTTTAGAACCATTATAGAGGGAAACATTTGAATTTACATGTCTTTAGAATAAGAAAAGAAAAACAAATTCTTATATTTGAAGATAATAACAAATATCTGAGATTTTTCTGATTGAAAAATCAAAATTTTTAAAAATTCATACAATATTTACCATATTTGAGAAAGTTTGAACATTTCAAAATAATCTCTGCCTTGAATTCTTAACAAATCATCTCTATGAACTGATGTTTATTTGAAGGAACAACATGTGTGAAAAATAGCGATATGACTGGGACTCGAACCCAGGTCTCCCACTTACCGGGCAGGTATTCTAACTATTGAACTGCCATGCCGCGTCTATTCCACGCTGTTTAGGGATTGCTTTTGTGAGCAAGGCGGGCAGCCTCCACTTTGTGGCACGAACTGCCAAAAAGTGAGTTCGTGCCACAAAGTGGAGGCTACCCTCAATCCGACAGTAAACATTATCGCATTTGAAAAGCAAACGAACGATTTTTGACACTAATGTAATTAACTTTTTAAAATACAGCTCTTATAAGTTCGTTGTTAATGGTCCGAGAAGGCTTTTTGGTAGCCATTGCGGCCCATCGGAGCGTTGCCATGGGATTGTTATAAGTTAACATTAGAGTTCGGATTTGACAGTTGTAAGGTTTCGAAGAAGGCGTCGAAAAAATCAGTGAATTGAACGCATAGTTTGGTCCATAATCATGGAGAATGATCTCTTGTAGACGGAATTAAGATAATTCTACCGATATATAATTTTTAAGGATGCGAACATACTTAATGCTATTGAAATGGAAAAATTGGAGTTGAAATACATTATAAGAGTATTTGTGGCGAAAACAGGAGATTTTTGAGTTAGTAACGATTGGATTACCAATGGCTGATTTATTTATGACTGTGGACTAAAAGGAAGACGAGGTTATCAGTAAGTTAGGGATGCTTATATTGGTTTAAAAATATATAAAGGATGAATGCAAGGAAGAATGAATAGAGTGTGAGTGGTTCTAAAGGAAGAGAAAGACCGAGGAAAAGTCAGTCGAAATTGTCGAATGGGATGCAGTGCGTGTCTTTAAGAAGAAAAGAAAAATTAATCGAAAGATATAGCGTAAGATGTGTGCGTCTGTACAGTCTTCAGTCCGAGCGCTGGTTTGAACCTCATCCCCTCTACCATCAGCTACAAAGAGCTAATGGAAGGAAATGAGGCTTACTTGGCAAGATGAGGAGTGAGGTAGTATTCCATTGCTTTCCTCACTGTGCCAGAATGCTATAAGCAGAACAAGCCCATGTTAATGAAGCACAATGACTCTACGAGTAACACTTTTCGTAGCATTCGAAAAGGAGAGACCTTAATCAATGCCATTATTCAGCATCACTCATATCTCAGTAGCTTTTATATCATCACTCCATAAACAAGACCGAGACAAAAGTAAACAAAAGATACATTTTTCTCTATCCTGTACCAAAAGACAAATGAAAAATATTCCATTCATCAGGATGTGGTAACAGGACCGGCGAAAGAGGTATACAAGGAGATTATGTTAGGTAAACGAGCGAGTCAAATGGCGTGCTTTACTCGAAGGTCTGAGTGATATAAATATGTGTTTCCTTTTGTAACTCTTATTTGTTTGCTTAGATTGCAGTTTTCGGTTGAAATGTAGTCGAAATTATCCGCATCACTACCCACTAGGATCCAAATTTCTAGTGCAGTTCAGTACAACTGTGACTTATATAGCGATTTCTCTTTCAGATTTTACTATAAAATTTCGGATGACTTCGACGCTGAGGCTGATTTAAGTAACCCCCGTTTCGATGAAATTAAAGAGGGCAAAATTTCAGCACGGAAGAATTCGCGGAAAATGTTCGTCCAAATATCGATTCTCGGGTGGCGTCGCCGTTGTTCGTAGGCAAAACATTGAACTTAGAGACTCTCATTATTTCTTTCGATAAACTGTGAGTTTTTTTTAAAAGGGATAGACTGGAGAATTAGGTTCATTTCATCGAATTTCCGGAGAGGTTATTGTAAACTCTAAGCGAAATTCATGCGGAAAGAAAATGAATGGCATTGGAGTTTGAAATCAACTCACGGCGAATGTCCAGTACTTCCTCTTGCATCGCTGCAGTGTTCTCGCATTTTCATCATAGCCCAGTCAGTTTATTCGCAGAAAAGGGCTCGACCTTGCAAAAGGTCATGCAGTTATGCTAAGACCTATCTCCGAGTTTGCAGCTTTGAAAGACCTATGCGAGATGTGCAATTCCCAAATAAAACAGGACATTTTTTGCGCTTTTTTCGGTTTTCGCTCTATGTCTACGAAAGCGTTCGTCTGAAACAAAGAGGAAATCAAATAAATTTTAAAGTGAATGAAGTTTCCTATGTTGTAAGCCCTAACTAAACTCCGTAAATTGAGAACTTAGCGAGAAGTACCGCTTTGAAAATTGGCAATTTTTTTACAAAAATGGAAAATTCTCGTTTTGGTTGCGGATCTTGCCAATTAACTGGGCCAATTAGTGACTAAGTCTCATCTCTACTACTTTCATCGAAGGGTGAGCGATCTTCACAACAGTTTCCCTTATTGTCCCTGGAAAAGGCTCTTTAAATAGAAAATTTACCTATTTGCCACATTAAAAGTATTTCCAGTTTCTAGGAAAAAGATTTAGAATAAACTTTTCGTTAATTTTGGGAACTATGCACGGTTTATCGTGCGTATGGAGAAAACTCAAGAAATAAACGAAAGTGAAAAAGTCATTCATGACTGGACCTCGAACCCTGATCTCCGACTGTAGCTTTCTCGACACGGAGTGTTACTTCTATGAGTAATCGATACTGAATAACAATCGGAAGCATTCAACATTTGCCACGGATGAGTCCCAGGTAATCTCATCGAGTTCATGAATTAGCGCTTTGTTCCAATTGCAATTTCTAAGCTTTGAATGAACTATTACTCATTTACTTCGTGTTGATCGCCTTTTGTTTGGGTATCCACGTGTCTAGTAATCATGCGATCAAATGACAGATCAAAATATTGAAACATTTTCTTGAATTTATTGAAACGAGAATAACTTAATCTCATTTCTATCGATGTTTCGCATAAACATATTACCTTTACATTCTCAACGCATTAAATGACAGGAAACTTATTTATAAATATTTACGTTGCTAAAACTAAGATTTTGGTTGCAACAGACGCTTAAAGATATTAAATAGAAAAGAACGTTATTCCCTCACCCTTTCTTTCTAATGCTTGTTTATTTATCCGATTTAACAATAACGGCTGCCGTAGTAAGTACAGAAAAAAGCAGAAAATTTCCGATAAATTTCGAATCAAAAGGCGGGTTATTAACAAAATCGACTTGAAAAATTATAAAAATAGCAAGAATAAGATTTGTTGCACATTTAGCCTTTGAATGATCTGAGTTTGATAGAAATCCAAATTTAGGCATTTTGAGGAAGGAAAACCTTGCACTCTCGGAAATGAAAAACGACGTGCATTCCTACGGAAACACAATACTAGGCTCCGGGGTTTTACTCCGGGTCTTTTCGGGATGAAAATAAGTTTGCTCAGGGTTTATAGCATATCAAAATCCAACGAAGTTTACCGCGTCTCTAAATCTAACATTTCTGAGAAAGAGGGGGGGGACAGAAAGACAGACGGACACTCCGGAAATTATATAATAAAATACGACGATGATAATTTCTCCTCTACACAATTTATTTAGAAATATCACGGTTTTATGTGGATTTGCAGTGTTCTAAAATATTATCATGGAGTTGTAGATCACTGAAGAGGGCAACGTGGCGGATTACGAGGATACATCATTGATAGTGCAACAGTTTAAAGCCTCAAGCTTTCAAGTTTGCGCTATAATCGTGACGGGAGAAGATTGGGCTGTCTCCGCATGGGAATAAAAGCAACTTCCAAAAGTGAAGAAAAAAGGGAGGTAAACGATGAAGGCTGGAAATAAATTTCGAGGCTGCGGAGTAACAGGATTTGAAAGCAGCGAGTGCATTTGGAGGAGGCAGAGAACGGAAGGAGCTCTTTGGATAGCCTTTAAGAGAAGACGCAGGAGTGGGAAACGCCACTAAGCGCTACATCTTTCCCACCTGACAGCACCGCGTCTCTGAGAAACATTGATTATCGCGGGACAGGTAATTAGCTGCTCCACGGCCGCCGAGTTTCTCTCGATGAGCATTTTAGATCTATTTGTTACTTATAAGTTTGCGGTCCTACAAAGGCGAGGTTAGATCAATGTTTCCCAAACTTTTCCCCCCTCATCTTCTTGCTCCGAAGTCGATCTATAAAAGTTTTAATCTACAACAAAGGATCGGGAACATAATTAACGGCAATTTTGAAGACCTTCCTCTGATCTCGTGATGGTTAGAATGTAGAATTCCTGTAATATGATTCTGAAAAAATTCTTTAAAGGGAAAGAAATAGGGAAAATAGGAAAGATGGAAATTTCAAGGATAAAAGAGGAAAATTACGTACTTACTCCGAAAGAAAACAGCGTGAAAGAATTAGAAACCTATAACCTATTTTAAATAAATCCTTTAACTATTTTAATATTTTTATTTCCTGTTGATGGAGGTATTTAAACTCGGGGTAATATTAAGCGTGTTCATAAGTAATTTTACTATCCTTTACTACGGATGGGAGGTAAGTTACTCATTCTTTAGTAAAGTAACATGAGAATCAGTTAAGAGAAAAACCAGAATATTAAGGAGCAAAGTCTTGCTTAACGAAGACCTGTGAAAGGAATGAAGGCATAGGAGAGAACCTAATGAGAATTGGTGGGGAAAAGTTGGAAGAAGGGGAGAAATTAGTGGGAGAAAGTAACGAGAAGCGGAGAAGAAGAGAAACTTTCTTAGAAAGAAATGAAAGAGCGATTATGAAGGTGTCGGAGGGTGGAATTAAATCGGAAGCCAAGGAAAGGTGACGCTTTTCAAAATACTATTGAGGCAACCTAATTGAACTTAGATTAAAAGTCGCTCTTTTTAAAAAGCTTTTACAAGAGTTTCGAGCTCACCTCTACTTTACTGTTCTCGGAAAATACTCAATTAAGAGCAGCTCCACTTCTTTCTCTTTTACTGTCATTTTCTACTTTGACCGTGGAAATCAGTGTCAAGATAGCTAATTACTATCGAAGATATTGTATCGAGCCTACTGTCTAGCGTATAATCGACTACACTCTCTACACATATTAATAGCGCATGATTATGATGGGATCTTTCGTTGCAAAAATTTTGTGAAGGAATTCATTATTATAAGTTAATAATCTAAGGATAGGCCATTCTATTCGCCTATAAATCGATCTATTACATCATAATTCCTCATTTCAACACCTGCCTACCTTTATCCAACCCAGATCTTTCTTTATGATACTTTCCTTTCACAATTACTTCCAATACTGGCATTAAAAGACCATTCTGCAATAGTGTGTGCCCAATTAAAGCCATTTGCAATCCGACTTCGGACGTAGGCCCCACCTAGAGTTTAGCAATTCTTTCTATTTTGAACTTCTCGTTACCATGTTCTTCTTTTCCTCTTCACATCTCTTGGTGTCCAATTGAGCACTGCTTATGTCCAGAGATCGTCGTCTCTTCTTGCCAAGTGTCCTGCCCACACCCATTTCAGTGGTCTTACGCTCGTTAAGGGACAGCGACGAAAATATAACGCGGGATGCGAAGAGGAAAGCAAATATCCTAAATGATTTTTATCAAAGTGTATGCACCCCAATAACTGCAGAGATACCCTCCCAGAGATTTATATACTCACGTCCCGCAGTGGATTAGAATCGAAAAATGCTGGCCAAGAGGCTTTAAATGGTTATTTTTGAGTGATGGATGTGAAACATCGCATAGTTATTCAGGAAAGATTGAATTTTGTTATCCCGTTTTTAATTCTTCGTTATTCGTACGTGTCTAAAAGATAAAGTGTGCCAAACTTAGAATATTTTCAGAGAAAAGAATATTCTCGGATTTTTCGGAAAAACTTTTAAGTTTGCTGCGACGTAGAAGTTGTTGGAGGAGAGTGGTGGAAAAAACAATAATGCGGTATTTTAGCAAATGTAAAATGGCATAGTTAAAAATACTTTAATTCAATGCAAAACAATTGAATCCATAGAGAAAACGCTTTTCCAGGATTTACTTTTTTGAATGAAATCACATCATCGCATCGTTCACAGCAATAAACGATCGACTCTTCAACGAAGCATTGAATTATTTGCTATATTCGTTTAAATTCGATTGCTCATGAGAATTCTACTATTTTTCCATCGAAAGCTTCAACAAAAACTGCAAACATTATTCGCTCATTAGGGATACATTTAAGAAGAGTTTTGAGGGTTTCTGGCATGGTGCCGGAAACTTCCTTTTGAATTTATTTTGAGAAACTGAATTTTAGGTCACCCGATCTGTAAACTATACCCGTATCATTACTCATGTGTTCGTTACCTCGAGTTTATAATCACCGGTTGTTATTCTCTTTTTTTTATCGTTTACAAACAAAGATAGATAGGTAGACCCTTTATTGACGAGGTTAGGCCCACGTGGGCCTCTCTTCCACCTAACCTCGTATGTCATTGTGATATTTACAAAGTATAATTATAACTAATAGAAAGAGCGCGGTAATGTGAACTTTATCATATTATTCCCCACTTCACCTTAAACGTCTCCTCTCAAAGGCTACCCAAAGAGCTCCTTCCGCTCTCCACTTCCTCCAAATGCGATCCACGCGCTGTTTTCAAATCCTGCTACTCCGTAGATTACGTTAACTGAGATGTGAGGATGTTGGAAAGGAAATAACGTAGCACGAAAAATCCGTGCGGCTGAATCTTAAGGAGAACAGGTGTGAAAAAAGGGAGACCTGGGTTCGAGTCCTGGTCATATCACTATTTTTCATCCCCTTTTATCCTTGAAATGGTAGGTTTGACTATGGGTCATTTTTTTCTTGATTTCTTTCATTTACGTAGATTTTAATTGAGCATGTTCCATTTTCACTTTCGATTATGATAATTCGCTATTTACTAAAAAGATAATAACAGAATCCATTTAGCGAACAAAATATCCTTTTTATCGGATTAAAATTGCATCAATGTCGGAATGATTTCTAGCGGAATTCCGAAAATTATAAAGATACACCCGAATACCAGCGTCATTAGAATTGAAACTTTTACGTAAATTAGTCTATTAAAAAAAGCGAGAGTAAATTAAAATACTATTTCAGGTAAGGGAAAGATAAATAAAAAGTGAAGCATATTTTATTGGCAGAGCGCGAGTACTTTCTGCTCGGTTCCATCTCCTCTCCTTTAATGAATCCAAAAACACATCCCCTTTTCAGTGCCCGCTGCGCTTCTTCTCCGTTTTTTGTCTTTTCTTTAATTGGAAGCAGTGCCACTGCACACTCCCTCCATCATACTCCGGAATCGAGCAAGAAATATCATTAGTGGCAAATGCCGTGTTCCTCTCTTTCCACTGCACCTGTGAACGCGTCTCTCTTCGCTTTTTTCTCTTTTTCTATTCCGTACATTTGCGTTCAAATGACAAACGAAATACAAAGGAACAGGCCAAAGTAAAGCTAAACTCTAAATGGTTCCCTAATAACTTACGGCAAGGTTTTCAGTGTACCTCGTACCATAAATATGGCGTTATGTTTGCTTTGGGCCGAATTAATTACGGAAGGGAAGGGCATATTTTAATACGAGCCTGGCAACCGAAATCAAATAGCAACGAAAATAACCTATCAAATGTGCGAAACAGGAACGAAGACAAAATTGATTATCGAAGAGGACTAATTTGGTGCATCACAGGGCTACTTAATTAACCTTGTAGAGAGAATACATTTTTTTGCTTTTGCTTTAGAAATGGAAATCCGGTATAAAATGAATATTCAATTAAGTTCAATGAAACTAGTTTTATGCAAATAGAAACTATACGAGGGACAATGAAAAAGTTTCTGGAATCACGCTTTACCGTGTCTTTGATAATTTTGGTCTTGTGTAAAACCAAGCGTCAGAGTCCTGTCTGCCGCCCGGGTGTGAATATAATTTGCCGCCCTGGAAATTAAATACTAAAGCCATACATTTCCTGATTTGCAGGTTAAAATTATTCCGTAAGACTTTGAAAAGCAAGTGTTTTATGATATCGTTCCCCAGCTAACATTGGTCACAAAACTTCAGTAACAATTAATTATGCATATTCCATATCCTGACATAGTGAATGGTCATTATGAATTTATAGTTCACATTGATTTTGAGTATCATTATATTAGCAGCAACAGTCTCCGGAAATGTCAATAAAACACGTAAAGCTATTTGCAAATTAGGAAAGACTCCCATCAAATCTCTAGTAATCATTTATTCCAAAACCTGAAGGGATTTATTCTTGATACCAGAAAATCTTTTATTGATTCCAATTCTTCGATTAAATGCACTACATAAATGTTTCTTTTCCGTCTTGAGTTATCCGTAATTCTTTCCTCTAAATGTTGCCAATCTTTAATTTTACGACATAGCCTTTCCATGATAAATCGCGTGTATCACACAGAAAACAACAAACAATATTGTTGTAATAACAATACTGCTTGGCTACGCTTCTGTTGCTGCCCTTAGATGCCACCGCCCTGGTGCGATGCACCCCTTGCACCCATAGGGCGGCGCGGCTCTGTCAAGCGATACCGCGTAGCTGAAAATACAGCCAAAAGAAAGACCTGTCCAATTTGCGCGCACGACAGTGAGAAGTGAATAGGTTCTGAGAACGTTTTGGTGCGCTTAGTTTACTAATTTGTTGAAAAATGTTTTCGGTTTCAATTCATCCATTGAAACGTATATCCATTTCACATCGCCCGTTTACTATCACGGTAAGTTTCTTTTCTTTTGTGACATTTCCGATTATGAAGATAAATATGAGTCAATAGGTGCGATTCTACATTGCGTATCAACTTTCCCTCCCACTTGTATGTTGTCCCAAAAGAAATACCCTCGTAGACTATTATGAAACGATCTCTATGATAGCGTAATTTCTTTAGGAGTTGCAGATATCCAATCACTATATCGTAAATATCCAGCAAATTACCTTTGAGGCTGCGTTCTTTCAAAGAGAACTTCTTTTGAGAACTGCGTTCTTTCAAAAGGGCTGACGCAACACAGTTTTATTTAGACCGTTTTAGACATTAAATTTCATCTGAGAGAGATGGAGTTTTCTGAATTTTAGAGAAAAAAGATCAGTGTTTTCTCTATTTCGATATTATATCCCAGAAATCTCGCAGAATACGTTTGAAATCGTGCAAGAGTGGCTGAAATTTTAGCCAAATTTACTCGCTAAACTGAAATAAAATTTTAGAAGTAAACAAATTAAAGAATTTTTCTAAACATCGCAGTGGGCTGGAATCGAAAAAAGCTGCCCAAGAGGCCGAAAATGTTTTTTTTTAGAGTAAGGAACGTGAAACTTCGCATAGGTATTCAGAAAAGATTGAATTTTGTTGTTCCGCCTTTTATTTTTCGTTATTTGTGCGCGTCTAAAAGATACAGGGTGTCAAACTTGGGAAATTTTCACAGAAACGAATGTTCTCGGATTTTTCTGAAAAACATTCAAGTTTGCTGCGATGCAGACGTGATTAAAGGAAACTGATGGAAAAACCGATTATGCCATATTTTAGTATGGTTTCTGATCTTTTGATTCCTTATAGTTTTGTGCTCAAATATGGACCTCTGCTCATTTTACGCAACAAGATGGCGGACACCTTATTCGGCCAATTTTTGAGATTTGAGAAAGCAACTAGGAAAACGGTGCTAAACTATTGAGTCTCTTATACCACATCAATGTCTAAGGTTTTTAAATATAGAGTGTGAAGAAACTGTTTCGATTCACCTGCTACCCTGGGATTACGATGGCTTTTTCGATCCCGCGGCATGGCGCCACGATCACTAAGAATTCAGTCGCGTTCCCTATTCGGCAGTCTTATTATGATCTTTTAGCTATTATCATGTTATATTCCGGCTTTGAATTTTATAAACTTATTCCACAGTAATTTTAATTTTGTAGAGATGGGAATCTAATATGTTCCTCAATAGGCTTCCGTAGCGTGACTGATGCATTTTCTCTGAGATTTCAACACAATGTATTGTTTAGGCGACGACTGTTTTGCCGGCGCTTTAGTCGGCGTCTTCAACTGATGGGAATCTGCTTTTGGTCGTCATTACATTTTCCGGTCCTTTCCCACTGTCCGTTTCTGTTTTCAGATATGTTACAATGTCTTAGAACTTCTCTCCACGCGATGTGGATGGAGTAACCGTTCTATCTGTTTAGGTTCTGCAACGAAAACATCTCTATGTATGTACGTCAACCGAGGACAGTATCTTTTCTCCTTGGAGATTACATTCACGTCCATAAATAGACATTCATGTCCCAGTTCGCTCCGCACGAGTTCGGTAGTGGTGGGAACATTAAAATGCTCCTTTTTACCAAAATACTAAATACATTTTGGAAAAATAGAGTTGTAAGCTTTCAAGAATTTATCAAGAAAGCAGTTTATTTAAAAATGCATTGCATTCTATTCAGTGCATAGAGCGAACCCAATTTGGGAGGCAAGGAAGAGTTTGAGGAGAACTGGAGCTAAAAGAAGGCGCGGTAATTTGCCTCATTTACGGCTTAAAAGTTTTGTATTCTTGGACTACCCTCGTATATCAGCGATTTCTTATAACAATGTTGGTATGCCTTCTTTAGATTGCACAAATCACTTTAGGAGAAGGGTAACTAAGGAAGCTCGCATGAAACGATATTATCTTATAGAAAGTAAATTGATTGAAAAACTGGAGGTGGGGGAGGAAGAGATTCTGATTGAAATAATGAAGTTATAGCAGAGGAAATGGGTGATGAAAATATTGAGAGGGATTAATGGAGGAAGAAATTGAAAGAAATGCGAGGGAAAAGACTTAAGAGGACGACAAAGACAAAAGATGTTGGAAAGAAGGGCGAATTATTTCCTCAAGAAGTGTTTAGAGCCTATGTAATGCCCTGCTTAGTGATAGAAGAGCCATGGTTATCGTTAAGACGACGCAAATGTGCAAGGGCCCTTGATGTATTTTCGGGTGACGCATTTCTCCATTATCCACTAATCCCCAACCCAAGCCCAACCACGCAGACCATTGCTGGTCCCTGTGAATCTTTAGATGGTGCGTGAAGAAATTTGAACTTTGTTTTCAATTTTTATATTTATTTTACTTTTCTCTTATGTTCTAATTCTCCTTCATGCACTTAGACAAGGAACGATAAAAATATTATTATAATATTGGTGGCATAATTACTTTATTTATGTTGGCAGAGCCTTGCTGTCCAATGCGTGCAAGGGGTGCATCGCACCCGGGCGGCTGAGAGTTAAGGGCGGCAAGATAAGCGTGGCCAAACTTTATTATTATTACCAAAAATGCATTATTACGGTAAAAATACATTCAAATCTCTTTATTCCCTCTATTGATTCAGTATTATATAAATATCTGTACTTCGTATGATGGTAATTTTAAGTTTTGCCTCGTAACCTTAGATTTTTAATTGTATGCGGTAGAAATAAATTATCCAAATTACAATATTGTTGTAAAAGCCAATTAAAGAGTAGGGTACATTAATTTTGTTCCGTTTAACCTTTAAATTAAAAAAAAAAAAAAAAAAAATCAACAGAGTCATTGAGTAACAAGATGAAAGAACTTTAATAATAATGCACAAAAT
>KZ308426.1:89653-155998 GCA_000376725.2 Ladona fulva | reverse complement strand
ACACAATATATTTCTTAACATTATTTATAATATTTATTCTACTGTTTTCAAGTCATGACAGCCGTTAAGAAATGTACGTTACGTACATTTCTTATAAAAATTAAAGGAACTGATCATCCCCGTGCACTTATATGGGATGATTCATTAAATCAACATTCAACAATGGCCTTAGTCGTCAAACTGATGGGTTGTTTATTTCCCAAAAATTTTACGAATATTCCGTGTGTTTTATCAAAATCCACGAGAGTTCGGATCTATATCAATATTTCACGACTAAAATATAAATATATGATCATTTTCCTTCCTTGTGACGCTTGTCTCAATTTCGTTGGACTATGGTTTCTAATTTAATTTTGTAAAAGAAAAAACCTCTGCAGGTAACGAAAAACTATTTTACGTACATACATTTCTTATGGAAATGCATACTAACTGATTATTTCCGTGCATTTATATGGGATAACTCATGAAATCAATGTTAGACAATTGCTTTGGTCGTCAAAGGGATAGGTTGTTTATTTCCCACAAAGTTTACGAATTTACGTTCGTAGTTACGTAGAAACACAAAATGCAGTTTGTTTCAGATCTCTATCTTAAGCCGTTTCTGAGATAAATAGGGGGACAGACAGACGGACAGACATTTGCTTTATATATATATGATTACAACAACATGGTTCGTATACAGTGAGACATTTCTGATAGCACTGCTTGAGTAAGTTCGCTTTCTCTATTGAATTCTTTTAAGGCAATTCCCTTTTCTTTTATTGGACTTGGCAAGGCTGAATTCACGATATTCACGCACACGTGATCAAAAATTATTTCTGCTTGCCACCTAGTGATGCTAACGAGGTTCCAGATCTATTCTAAAGTTCTTTCTTTGCTCTTCCAGGGAATATTTCTCAATTCTCTTCACTTTTGTTGTCCGAACTCTTGGTTTGTTCCGTTTTACGTTTTCTCATCTGCGAGTAAAGTTGTCTGTTTCCCGAGAAATACTCACTACTCCAGCTTCTTACGCTCACGCATGTTTCAGTCGGTTTCCTCTTTGGTAGCTCGGAGAATCCATATTCAGTCATCTAAAATAGTATTTTTAGTCTCAAAGCAGTAGAAATCATCGGTACATCGTTAATGTAAACCTAGAAGATCTGAATAAATCCTTTTTAAAATATAATATATAATTTACTTGTTGTGCGCGGCATAGAAGATTATTCTGATTCTATGATCCTACGATGAAAAAGAGACTTAATTAATAATTCTATGATCTAATTTATAATTAATATTAATAGATCTATGCGTCTCTATATGACAAAGTAAAATAGTCATATTTATCCCAAGACTTGCTGTTAATTTAACTAATCTTGCCAAAAAGCCTGGTTTTCCATACATATATACATACATATATGAAATTAAAAATATACAAATGCGGAAGTAATTAAATTTATTTGTATCTCTGCATTCTTTATTTTCGTTAATGGGATCGTTCCCATGACCAAAACTCCGAAAGCCATGCTTACCTCAAATTCCTACTGTGGATGTGTTCTCTCGTTGCGTTGCGTTCTGAATTGATTTGTGATATTCACACCTTTGAAATCGCTTTCTTCTTCATTTTTGTGTTGCTCGCACATTTTTCTTTCGCAACCACTCCTCCTATCAGCGCTATTCTTCAACATGTCCGCCTATTTCTTCCGTTGTTTGCCCCTCCTCCCTTTTATTCCATCTTTCATGTCTGCCTCTTTCCTATCTTCGCTCTCTCGGCCGCTGAAAGAAGAGAGACCGACGACGAAAGCAGTGTACGAGGGAAAGGGGAATTATTAGAGGCGTGTTTTCGGAGGTATTGTCGGGACAACCCTTCCGTGAAATAGTCTACCGCAATTATCGGCGGTGTTAGTGGATTGGAAAATTGGAAGGACTTGGCGAAAAAGGAGTGTGTGAAGTGATTCGAACGAAAAGAAATTGAAAGAAGCGAAGGTTTCGAACGGATTTAAAGGGGAAACAAAGCGAGGAGATTGGAAGCCGTCGAGAAGGTGTACTGTTCGATCACGGAATTTAATTCAAGGAGTCGCACCGGTTTTCCGCTTTTACCTTCAATTCGCCATTTAATTCGGCAGTTTCGGGGAATCTCCTTCGAAATGCGATATCTCACCGATCGGAAATTATTATTTGGAGCTAAACAAGTTTCAACTTTGTAATTACCTGCAAACCTCAATCGATACACGATCATAATTCGTTCAAAGGCATTGTCCAATCATAGTTTTCCGTGCATTATTATAGGTATTGGATTAAATAATTCTGGAAAATAAATTTAGTTGTAGAATTCCTCATGTCGGTTATCTCTATGTAATAGTAAGCAGGGGCGTAGCCAGTATTTGTCTCTGCGGGTGTGGTTTTAAGCCATAGAATAAAATCAAAATTGTCTAAATTTCTGGGACAGGCAAACATACTCTAAATGTGACAAATATAGAATCATATTTTTATTTACACATATTCCCTGCGAGTAACCAGTGGAGTGTTTCGTTGTAAATACGAATATTTAAACAACTACATATTTATATATTTTAATACAATTTTTCTCCCAAATCCTCGATTTTTTAAAACGAATTTTAGCAATGGGGAGGGTTAACATCCAACTCCCCCCCCTGCCTATGCCACTGCAATGGCTGCATCATGTATATATATAGTATTGCATTTTCATCAATACCACCAACAAATGCCTGTAATTCTGGCATACTCATACTTGCGGACGGCACAGTATTTATAGGGAAATAGAAAGAATGTAATAGGGCGAAATAGAATAGAAACGTCTTTATTGCGGGCGAGATTGGGACTATGAAGTCTTCCTTTAAATCTAACCCGTTTAATTTTAATAAAAAGAAATAGTAGAGCATTAGAAATCAGAGACGAAACGAAAACTAAGACGAAACTATTCGAAATATACATTGAATTATGAAAAATCCACTGTAGATTTGCCTCGAAAATATTCTGCACCTGATCAGCAGATTCTCTGCCTTAGTTCTACTTCAGAGATTGCTATCATTTCGACGCCTGAATTGTTTTTTTTGAGAAATCGGCGCTTTTCGGAAACTAACCGCAAACGGGCTTAAACGAGGATGATGACTTACGAATGAAACTGTGCATCCGCTTTTTTCTCCAAATGGTTAACGTAAGTGAATCAGATCTAAATCCTATGAGTAACAACCATCGCAGTATTCGATAAAAGAGAGGCCAAATGAATATTTCATATATATGCTCTCTTCCATAAACTATAGACAAAACAAAAGTCAATGCTCAAAAATGAATATTCCTCTATCCTGAACGAAGTAATAACTAGAGAATGCTACACTCACCAAGTTTTTGTATCAGAGTGATACAAATGCAGTCTATTCACCGTACGAAGGAGAATAATCAGCAGAAATAACGAGTAAAGTACTATTTCAAATAATCGTTCTTCTCGATGTTACGGCTATTTGAAATCAACACCAGGCACACAGAATAGGTCTATTTGCAGTTAAATCGTACATACGCCAGATAGGCGATAATCGCGGCTGTTCTTCCACTGTTTAAAAGCTATTGGACGAATTTACAGCGT
The DNA here is from genome assembly GCA_000376725.2 of Ladona fulva. Classification (NCBI taxonomy): domain Eukaryota; kingdom Metazoa; phylum Arthropoda; class Insecta; order Odonata; family Libellulidae; genus Ladona; species Ladona fulva. The sequence continues at coordinate 152,418 of KZ308426.1, read as the reverse complement.
TTCCGCAATTTCTTGTAAAGTGTTTGAATAATGAGGGAGATAAATCCTCTTCCCTGATTCCGCTTTTTACCTCGATGAGGAGAGGATAAGCTGTGAATTCGTGCGCGCTATTTTGCGAGGGAAATTGAGTTGGTAGCGACAAGAAGTGACTGGCGCGAAAAGTAAATTTATCACCTCGGCCAAACAGCGCTCTCTAAGGGAGGAAGGTGGAAAGAAGGATGCTTTGATTCTTTCTGTTGCAGGTATTAAGATTTGAACTTATTAGCGCAATCCATATCTCCATGGTTGCTGTACATGAGACATCCATTTGGATCATTAATGGAGTGGTTTACCCTGGGTATCAACTACCGTTGGCCAACCGGTGGTTCATCCACCTTTAGGAAGAAAGAAAGGATAGAAAAAAGAAAAGAACGTTTAATTAAAGTTAAGAAAACCCTTCGTAAAACCTTTATTCAGAGTATAATATGGAAGTGAGACTTGGATGATGGGAAAGCTGGAGAAATCTCGGTTAGAAGATATGGAAAGGTGGCTGGAGACGGATAACTAGAACAAGTTGGGTGGAAAGGAAGAGCAATTTGGAGGTTTTGATGGAAGTCGAAGAACTCAATGAAGGTTATGGAAGAAAAGACAAAAGGAAAAGATAAAGAGGGAATTTGTTGGAACTGTTCTTGAGCACAAAGTCTTTGTAAGGGATACAGTGGGAGTATAAATCCAAATCCAAAAATATAGGCAGAAAGGAAGAGGACGGGCTAGAAAGAAGTTCCTCGATGACTGAAAAGTATCATGGGTAAAAATATGCGAGGAATCGGAGAGGTAAAATTGGTTGCAACGTCAAGGACTTGCCTTTTGACGATGGTTATGAGTTACTACATCTCTGGAATCAATTTATATTGTTGGAAAGTAATAGCCCGACGTTACCCTGTGTCGGGATCCTGCTACCATATCTTGATGAACGAAGTATGTATCATTTGTCTTTTGTTGCGGATTCGCGAAAATGTATCTTTTATATACTTTTGTCTCAGTCTTGTTCATAGCTGTGATGACATGAAAGCTACTGAGGTATGTATTGCAGAATAATGGCGCTAATTAACGTTTCTCCTTATGCAATTTTACGAAAAGTCTTACTCGTAGAGTCATTGGAAAGCAAGGGCAAACTACCCCACTCCTCATCTTGCCTAGTAACCCTCATTTCTCTCTCCTGGCTCTTCGTAGCCGATGGTAGATGGGATGAGGCCCCTAATAGACCTTCAGGCTAAATACTTTTCAGACAGACCCTGTGCCGCAAATAAATTTCGAGTGTATTTTTAAAGAAGTCACAAAGAGAAATTAGAATTATTTTGGACAATTTGGAAAAGATAGTTAGCCTATGTACGAGTACCTATTAACTTAATCTGATGAATGGAATATTTTTCATTTGTCTTTCCATAAAAGGTTGAGAAAGAGCTACTCTTCACTTACTTTTGTCTCAGTCTTGTTCATGACCTCAGAAAATGTCAAAGTTACCACGAGATGCAGAATAATGGTATTCATCTTGATATTGTGTTCTATATCAAAATTTATTCTTGGGAACATTTTGTTACACTCACGATTCCAGGTGGAGGGCTCTGGATCAATGATTACAGCAAGGAAAACCTACCTCAATGTTTTCGTTACAAATGATTTAATGCAAGTTAATCACTCTTATGAAATTATAAAATACTTTTCTCGTTATATATGGTCTGCAAGTACGAAATAGAAAACTGTTTAAGGTCTGTCTCTCTTCAATTCTCCTTTCCTGTAAGGAATACATGCTCCGGTTTGGAAAATCTTTAATGTCGTTGCATGGCTTAGATATTTAATGAGACCCAGTCTCCTACATGTTCATTGCGCCCGCGATGGAGCTGTCAGCAGCACATCATCTCAGGATAGAGTTACTTCTCCGAAAGGAGGATTCCTCGCGAGAAATTAGATTGCCATTCTAAAAGCGAGGAAAGGTATACCATCGACAGCTGTCGCAAGCATCCGTTACACTACCACAAAGTTTACTACTATAAAATGTTTGAACTGGAGGAGCAGTAATAAAGATTATTTAAGTCCTTCAAGCCGTCATATCCAATCGCTTCTCAGCGATTTTAAATTTCAGTATATTCCTCTAAGTTCGTACGTCACAATGAATACGTAGGTGTTACACTCGGCAGTAGTTTGTAAGAGTTCTAAAGGAATGGCCATCTAGAGTTAAAAATATTGCTTACTTATCCATTATTCGGCCTAGTCTCGAGTACTGCTGCGCAGTTTGGCATCCACGTGAAGTAGGGTTAGTTTCGGATTTAGAGATGGTTCAACGTAGAAGAGCCCGTTTCGTTAGCGGAAATTTCAGTTTCGAGGGTATCGCTACGGCTATGATAAAATCCCTCGGGTGGAATTCGCTCCAGGCAAGAAGATCAGATTACTGACGGAAGCTTTTCGACAAATTCATCGGCTCAGAATTTTTAGGCGAAGTAGAGGGCATTGTAATTCCAGTAAAAAACGATCGCGATCCCCGAGAGGTATCGACAAAGTATCACAAGAAATTGATCTTTAAAACAGGTAGTTAATTATGATCGTTCTTTGAGCATAGCATCAGAGAAACTAATGTGGTAGATTAGGTAAGGTGTTAATACACCCCCTGCCATACACCAATAGCGGATCACGTGGAATGAATCTTAAATCATTTCTAATGCATAACGATGTCCAATAAGCAACTTTTGCAGCTGAATATTTAAGAAATCAATTGAGTTTAACTTTGAAGAGTAAATTCAGCTGATATAATATAATGCTTTTTATGTTCATGTTAAAGGCATTCCTCTATTCAGATCGGGAAACGATTTCTCCTTTTTATCTTTGCATTTTTTTCTCTAGTACACATTAACTGTACCAAATTACACTTAAAATGAAAGGCATCAGTGTGTTTTCCCTTTCAGTGTGCGTGGTTTTACTTCCGCCTAAATGAAGTCCAAAAGAAAACTGAAAAATGGCTCTCATAATCTAACATAAATATTCCTTTAGAATTCCTTCTATCATCCATTCCGTCCAATATTGGCCTTAAAGACTTAATTCTACTCCTCTTTACACCAACATTTGCCATTCACTTATCCCTTCATTTTCTCTCTAAATGACTTCTTAATCAGTTACTTAGTTTTTCTATTTTATTTTAATTATTCTTCTACATCTTATAATTATAATCCTTTCTTCTCTTTTGCAGTCCATGTTTAACATCCCTACGAAAAAAACACTTCATATTTAGTTTTTTTTTATTTCAACTGTTTCCTCACATCCGAATAAATCGGTGTAAAATTTTCTTTTCTTTTGGAATAATCTCTTCGTTTGGTTGGACTGATGGACAAAATATGATAGAAATCTACGGAAACTCGTGTTTTCATTTGCTTCCATTTAATATTTTCCTTCGTTTTCCTTACTGAGCCAGATTATCAAGCACATCTCTCTACCATTTTGAGTGGCGTAAAACGCTTATTATGCAAGTGAACCATGAAAGTGTGATATAAGAGTTTGTGAATGAAATTTCCACTGATGTCTATGCAAACGATGAAGATGGCGACCTTCTTCACATAACGATGAAGATGGCGACTTCTTCACATAACGACGAAGATGGCGACTTCTTCACATAACGATGAAGATGGCGACCGAGTTGGAGACGTCGCTTTTTGGAGGATTTATTCGTCTGACAACCCGAGAGGATTGTCTACAACAAAATTATCATTTACAATGTATTGTATCAAACTGTCCTTCGTCCCTGATGATTGGAGAAATACTATATTTGTAATTTTGCACATAGTGAAGGCAGGTTACCAGGAATTTAGGAGAAGAATGTTTCAGAGATACGAGGATAGTCCCGGAATTACCCAACCTAACAAAGAAAATAAGTAATTTGAGAAAAAATATCTTAATTTCTCAGCACAGTATCCTTTTAGCCCAATACTCTTTCCCCAGCGATGATTCGATACCCTGTTTAAAGCGAGAACCGTCGAACTCCTCAAAATAGCCATTCACAGCTGACTCCACCTCTTCATTATTGGCAAATCTTTTACCACTGAGCCATTTTTTCAAGTTTGGAAAGAAAATAATCCGAGAGAGCTATTATCGTATATATCTGGTCCTTCTAAGCACAAAAAAATTTCGTCGTAATATCATAATAACACAATATATTTCTTAACATTATTTATAATATTTATTCTACTGTTTTCAAGTCATGACAGCCGTTAAGAAATGTACGTTACGTACATTTCTTATAAAAATTAAAGGAACTGATCATCCCCGTGCACTTATATGGGATGATTCATTAAATCAACATTCAACAATGGCCTTAGTCGTCAAACTGATGGGTTGTTTATTTCCCAAAAATTTTACGAATATTCCGTGTGTTTTATCAAAATCCACGAGAGTTCGGATCTATATCAATATTTCACGACTAAAATATAAATATATGATCATTTTCCTTCCTTGTGACGCTTGTCTCAATTTCGTTGGACTATGGTTTCTAATTTAATTTTGTAAAAGAAAAAACCTCTGCAGGTAACGAAAAACTATTTTACGTACATACATTTCTTATGGAAATGCATACTAACTGATTATTTCCGTGCATTTATATGGGATAACTCATGAAATCAATGTTAGACAATTGCTTTGGTCGTCAAAGGGATAGGTTGTTTATTTCCCACAAAGTTTACGAATTTACGTTCGTAGTTACGTAGAAACACAAAATGCAGTTTGTTTCAGATCTCTATCTTAAGCCGTTTCTGAGATAAATAGGGGGACAGACAGACGGACAGACATTTGCTTTATATATATATGATTACAACAACATGGTTCGTATACAGTGAGACATTTCTGATAGCACTGCTTGAGTAAGTTCGCTTTCTCTATTGAATTCTTTTAAGGCAATTCCCTTTTCTTTTATTGGACTTGGCAAGGCTGAATTCACGATATTCACGCACACGTGATCAAAAATTATTTCTGCTTGCCACCTAGTGATGCTAACGAGGTTCCAGATCTATTCTAAAGTTCTTTCTTTGCTCTTCCAGGGAATATTTCTCAATTCTCTTCACTTTTGTTGTCCGAACTCTTGGTTTGTTCCGTTTTACGTTTTCTCATCTGCGAGTAAAGTTGTCTGTTTCCCGAGAAATACTCACTACTCCAGCTTCTTACGCTCACGCATGTTTCAGTCGGTTTCCTCTTTGGTAGCTCGGAGAATCCATATTCAGTCATCTAAAATAGTATTTTTAGTCTCAAAGCAGTAGAAATCATCGGTACATCGTTAATGTAAACCTAGAAGATCTGAATAAATCCTTTTTAAAATATAATATATAATTTACTTGTTGTGCGCGGCATAGAAGATTATTCTGATTCTATGATCCTACGATGAAAGCGGTCCCGGGTTCGATTCCCAGTGGGGACCCACGTGCGAAATGACCTTAGCTGTTGAAGCATTTTTAGCAATACTACTATGATTCTACAATTTTTGAGCACATTTTACTTTACTACTCTATAAGGTTTTGATCACAGAGTAGGTTAATCTTTGTCTTTTTACAATTTTTTATTCGATTTAGTAATATATTCAATAAACTCAATATGCGATAAGTTTACCTCGTGAATAGCCATAATAATGGTAATAAAATAATAAATCTGCTCTTACACTTCGTGAAAGCGTACGAAGAGATGCATTCGCATTCAAGTATTGAACGTATATCTTTCCTTCATATACCTCGTTGTTCATCTCTTTTAAGCAATTCGTTCATCTCCTTTCGAAGCTCATCTTACATCACTCAAGAGAAGCACTGTTTTTCTCGGAAGAAAGAGAAAAATACTTCGAATTGTAGTTTCTTAATTTTCCTTATCGTCATAAATTAACCCTCTAGTTTCTATATTTACCGTAAATTAACCGCCGAGGAAGTAATTTCTCTTTCAATCGCTATTTCCTGTCAAACTACATGACTGACATCCCTAATTTGATGGCGAAATTAAATATTCGAGTTTCTAAAGTGCCTACCAACTTCCTTTTACCAATTTCTGCTTAATTCTCAGAATTTCCTCCTCGGAACGTTCACTTTGTCTCTTCACTAAGTTCCTGCATTCGTGGATCCGTTTTAATTGAACAAAGAATCTACCGTAAACCGCTGTATGTTTTTTCACGCAAAACTTGTTTAATTTTACAGTAAATTTTCTTAGACGCACATCTTGGAATTATATGAAAGTTGTTTATAAATTTCCTATCGATCTCCGTAAAAATCTACTCAATTACAAATCTCTAAATCTACAAATATCTATGCAATTTCAATAAAATTTCTTGGGAATATCTATTGATGTAAATAGTCTACAGATTGATATCAACTTCGTCTTTGTCTGAATTAATTGACAGGAAAAGCTGTTGATATTAAAGAAATAAATGAAGAACGTGCAATAAAAATAGCTAGGAGTCAATTTTAGATCGGAAAGAATCGAATGGGAGCTTTCCGAACTATGGTGCGTAATCCCTTTAACTTATAGCTTTCTCCCTTAATAAATTCGGAAAAAAGCAATGAAAGTACATAACCCGAATCTTTTCCTTTGTTTGTGCCAATCCTCCCAATAAACCGGAGATTTGCTCTAATAAACAGCGGAACTGGGAGTAATTCTCGCCAGTGAACAAATCCTTTAGTCCAGAAAATTGAAAAGAAAGGCTCTTTGGAAAGGATAAACATACCCTCATCCTCTTCAACTTGCGAACACGAAGATAACTTTTCCCTTTTCTGCAAATACTTTCTCGTAAGAAATAAAGATGGAGGCCCTTGGGAATCAGAGGGTTTCCCTCAACAGGGAAAGGGGTGTCCGATATCATTGGCATTACTCACGGTTAACCGAAGGAGAGGCGTAAATTCCAGCGCTAAATGTAAATGGTGAACGCTGGAGTCCCATTGGCTGAGAATGCGGTGAGCTAATGGGCAGAGGAAGTGTGAAAGAGGAAGGAACCGAGCGGGGAATGAAGGCGAGTCATTTAGTTGAAGATCGGCGATGAATACAAAAGGCCTATCATTGGAGAGGCTCAAATAATACGTACTCTGTGCATGAGAAAGGGAAGTGTGGGTTGAAATTATGAGGTATACCAAATATTAATTATATTATTTTTAAGATAATTAGATGAATGAGTAATCGTCATCATTAAGGGTTCCGAGGATTCGTTTGTTGAATCTGTTCCTTATCTCCATCTTTCCCTCTGCCAGGGATACTAATTTAAATTGCCTCTTGCACTTCATGTGGACTATATCGATTGGGTTATTTAATATATGGTTTATCTAATGTAAAAATCGCTTACCTAGCTCATTAAAATTTTTTAACACGAAATGCTAAAATTTCTTTTATAAAAATCATAGAATATTAAGTTAAAATATTAGCTTAAAATATTACTTACTCATATGACTAGCAAATGTTAAGAAAAGAGACTAGGAAACATTGAAACTGAACCAAAGGCCAATACGGTGCATGCCAATCGCTGTTGGTTTTAAATTATGTAAAATGGATAAATTAGACGAATAAAAAGAAGATTGGGGTGTTGGAAACATTAGCGAAAGCACATTTAGTTATGAGGACTAGTTTTTAAGATTAAATCGTTTGGTCCTCCAGCCTTTATTCCCTCAAAATTTAGATCTTTAACACTTACCATGACTTGCCCCTCGAAACTCAACCTAGATCTTCCTCTCCATTCGTTCCAATACTGTCTTCGGGACACTCAAATGTCTCAAACTGCTCCCGATCCAATTCCCTCGTCTTTTCACCAAAGTTTTCCAAAGTCTCTCTTCGTTTACTTCTCGGAAGAATTCTTCATTAGTTACTTGGTCAGCTCATTTTATTTTCTTAATTCTTCTGCACATTTCATCCCCACAACTCCATTGAGTCTAACCTTCGTTTCTTCACTGCTATTACAGCCCAGGTGCAACAGTCGTATGAGAGATCACTTCAAAGCATATAAAGGTAAATTAAAGAGAAAGCAAAAGGCACCATTTCAAATTAATCGATGAAATGTTTTCGCTCTTAGAACGAAAACCAAAACGACGGATGAAGTTTTGGACTATGTGTAGTTTATGAAACGTCGAAGAAAACAGTTTATATTAATCCCTTTCTTTACAGCAGTAGTTCTCATTGAAGTATCTCATGGTTTTAATTCAAGAGGCACTTTCGACTACGGAACCGTTTCTAACACACAGTGATTCACTCCCTTCTTTTAAAAGTAATTTGCTAACGCATAATACAAATTTTATAAAAGGAGGGCTATGATTTCAACTTCTTGTCGATAATCTTCCATATGAAATTATTCAACAATTCTTATGATAAAATTAGTAAAACTTTTGAATTTTGTAGAGATTAGATGGGCGAGTAGTTAAATGCATTATAACATTAAGGCAATTATAATATAAGTACAATATGTTAAGAATATCCTTTCCATCTCGGAGATGACTACTTTGTAATACAATGTTGAACTGGGACTTCCCGGTTTTCGGGTTGCTTGGCAGAAGATGAAAACATACGAAACAAAGAAAAAATAAAGACAAATATTTATTGGGCTGAGTTAATTCATTCAAATTTCGCGGCATCATAGTTTCAGATTGGAAACATGCAGTAGATAGTTGCAGTTTCGAGGTGCTCCACAAACCGTCAACATTAAGATCCTGTCCAATTCGCATTTCGCTATCGACGATAGCTTCTTCGGGGACCACAGCCGAATCTCGTCTATTTTATGCACAGTTTAAATTCTGCTCTGAAGAAGTTATCGTCGATAGCGAAAGCGAATTGGACAGGACCTTAACGTTGACGGTTTGTGGAGTACTTTAAAATTGCAACTAACTCAACCATCAGTGACAACTTCTATTCTATGTAGTTGATAGAATAGACAAGTTAAATGCTGATGGTGTGCAAGTGTCGGTGGAATGGAAACAAGTTTCTGAAATACATCCTGAGAACTAAGTCGTTCCTTGATTGTAAAACCAAACCTTCGAAGTTACAATCGCAATCGTAAACCAACCAGATTTCTTCGATACTTCCTTTGAGTGAATTCTTGATTAACCGTAATTTTTCGTAGAGGACGTATTCAGCCAATAAGAATTGACGACGATTGCTTAAATAGTTTATGAAGCCTTTAGAACTGTCGGCAGCACTGCTGTAAGACAAAATCGATTTATGCAAATAAAGACGGAAAAGGGGTATTTTTTGAGAAGTTTCTCTTTCAGACCCATTTGGGTAGATAAAGAGGGATTTGTAAGAAGTTTGGGGAAGAAGAAGGGAAAGAAAGTGGGGAAAAGAAGCAAGGAAGGGCTGTGGGAGCAGAGTGGCATGAATAATGTTAAGAGAGATGCGAAAGAAGAATAAGTAACGGAAAGTCATTACTACGATTCTCGTAATTATCATATTGTTCGAGTTAAATATTAAAAGGATCATTTCCCAGACGATTATAGAGATTATCAGTTTAACATGAGCCATCGCTAGATCGATATTCAGTCAATTCTTATTAAAGCGGAGTCTTGATTATCCGACTTAACGTGGACCTGGGCCTCCTCGGAAAATCGAAAACTCGGATAATACGGAAGGGTTGTCTCACGTGCGTACTTTATGAAACGAGCACGCTATGTTATGCCTCGACGCAGTACGACGTGTTTATACAATAAAAAAGTCACTTTGATGTGAAAACTTTTTAAAATAAAATATTCCTCTTCTCCTTTATACTATAGACTCCAATTGTCCATATACAATTCCCACTTCTTTTCTCCAATTACATTATTATGCCGACGTTTATGCTGAACTGGAACAGTTACAGCAAAATAATCAAAGCGTTGTGCTGGCACACGCGTAAGCGAAAAAGGCCAAGCTCATAAATGTTTACCTCGGATAATACGGAACCTCGGTTAATCGGGACTCGGATAATCGAGATTCGACTGTATATGGATTTCATTTATGGAAATATAGCAAGGTACAAAAGTTCCGAATTTAATTCTTATAACTTTCCAAAACTGAATCGCTGAATTTGCTCCAGTTAGCAGCTGAAACGATAGCAACGCGATTCTCTTTGTGGAGAAATGCCATTTTAAGATATTAAACCTCATGTCTAATGCCAGTTTCATAATAAAATATTTGTAAAACTTCGTAGAGTATTCTCAGCGCGGAAATAGAAACAGGGCGAGCGAATAAAGACCATTTCCTTACTTTTTTGCTTGTTGCTGTCACGCATTATTCGTGGAAAGAACGAGTTCTTAGTGCGATTTGTCCTAGAATCTATTTCCCTTATAGTTGATCGGCCGAAACACCGGTGAGGTTGATAATACAATTGATTATTTCTCCCGCAAGCGTATTTTCTCCGGATTCATTGCTTGTTAGTTAGCAATCGCAGACTAGATTCTAATCTCTTTTAGTTCAAGGATTGCTTGCTTAGATCAGAAAGCACTTTCGTATCGCTTGCTACTTTACCGAAGCATTTTTAACAAAACTTGTCGCCTTGCGCTGCACCTTCTCAAGTTCATTTTTAATCCGCCGAATCTCATGTAATTGCAGCACTTTCCAGACCTGCCCTGAAAAATAAAAACCTTGCTTTCTAACCTTTTCGTAGCATCTAGCGACAATATCTTAAATGAATACAAGCTTTTCAAATGCATAGCCGCATATTGTTAGATATGTGTGTTATTTGTAAGACTGATCCCGAGATTTTAACTCAATCGACTGGCTTTGTATTCATTCCATTAGTTGTATTCTGGTGCTTGTTTACTTTTGGAAAAGTTGATTATGGAGTATCTATTTACATTAAGTTCAAGTTTTTTACACCATTTTACTATTAAAAAGAACCTCACAAGTTGACCTGTTTTCAAATAAATATGACCGATACTTTACCACAAATACAACTCTAATAAAACACTTTCATATTCTCCCGCAAGTAACATCAACCACACACACAGCCATTCACAGAGCATGTCAATAAAAAAACGTCTTTGAGTAAAGAACAATGATAACGTTGAACAAATGACACTGCTTTGTTAATGAACAAATTCTACTGGGTAAAGTAGAGTATTTACGATGGATGATGAAACTATAGATGATAGACGCCAGAAATGTTACAGAGTTTACAAAAATGTTTACAACTTTACGGGATTTCTCGATCTTTCGATATTAAGCGTTAAAAGCGTTGTTAAGTCTTCAGGCGATTCATTCAATCTTTGACAGCTCCATTTGAGAATGAATACATACTTTCAACATCCCTTTCAGCTATTTTTAGGCTCAAATGCATTGCCTGTGGTGCAAATAATTCAGCTGTTATTCCCTGCAGGTTTTTACGGTATTTTTGGACACGGCGTAATTTTTTACGTAAACGTAGAAAATTCGCCATTGGAAGCGTATAATAATGTACAAACCTGTGGAAAGTATTTGAACTGTATTTCAACCCTCATTCCAAAATCATTTAGCCCTGTCCGTCAAGGATTTGAAATCGAAGTAAGCAACGAAAAAGTTAAACGAAATCGTACAAAAAGAGAGCTTTGTCCTTGATAAAGAGGGAACGTGAATAAATATGTTGACATCACATAATTGGATGCCATTCAATGTAAACCGTTCTAATCATTTAATTCCCTTTCGATGGACTAGTGTTGATTCGCTGTGCGAAAACCCCATTCGTTCGCCAATCCAACGACAGATTCGGACACAAGTGCTACTTCTCCCACGCTGACAGATCGATTGCGATTCCGCAGCCTTTTTGGAGACTTTTCTATTACGTAGAAATGCCACGTCTTCATAGCATAAATACCATGCATTAAAAATATTACGTACGTAAAGGCAGCAATCCTTAGGTATCCAGGATCTATATCAATCTTTGAAAGTGAAATTTGTCATTTGTATAAGGTCCACTTCATCAGTCGATACCCCAAATCTAGTGCTTTAAGGAGATTCAATTTAAGATAGAACTATCATTTACACGGTGGCAATCGTTTACTGGATATAAGTCATGTTTTAGTTTTACTTTTATCGTTTATGTGTCGAGGTCGATCCCCCAATTTTGTCTTGAAGTAGTATTGTTAAAATTGCCTGGACATCAGAGGCAATTTCGCACTTATGGGCTCGGGAATCGAACCTGGAACCTCTTTCATCGAATGCCATTGAACTCAACCATCCGAGAGCCCACTGTGTCTTCGAATTTGCATTTCTACCGTATATTGTTATTATTATTGATACATATGTTAAGATGGACTAATAGTCCGGTGGTAACTTATGTCATACTACAATAATTAAAAGGCTACACTATGCAATTATACAGTAGAATTTACAATGCTAATTTCAATTTTCAATAATACAACGTTTCTGCCTACTACACGACATCTATAATCAAGCTACACAATTCACTATTACAATAAGTACATTTTCAAGTAACTAAAATATATTATTACTACATAAATATCTCCTAGCTATAAAAATACACCAAATAATTACCAATATTTCCCCTAAAATTCCATTTAAAAGTCCAATATAAATCTATGTATAACAAAATTTGTTCTTTAATCTTTGTCCCTTATTATCTAACAAGTTTTTTCAGGGATTCTGGAAGGCCTTCTCGGTTACCGTAGCGGTCAGTGGGACAAGTCCTCACCCTACCAGGCGATCCCCTACTCCACCCGCACTTCTTTATATGAGTATTACTAGACCCTGATCGTTTCCGTGATCGTTTAACACTGGTCAGGTGATTCCGGTGAATCAATCTTGATCAGTGAATTGAACGGCCCTCCAACATAGATTTTCTCGATCATAACTAATTGAATTAAAAATTATTATTAATAATGTACAAATAGGTTAACAATCAGGCATCAGTCTACCATCTCACACAACATGTAGTTGTTATCGATATTGTAATACAGCGTTTTCTCAGTAATGGATGGCCTTAAATGCGAATTTGGCCTCGTTATTAAGCTAACCGTAGGAGTTTTTACATGTTATACATTACATTAATAATAAATCAGCGGTTTATTTTTCACTAATTTATGTTTACAACGGGAACACGCGCCAAAGAACGCCCAAGAAGGTTGCAGTGATTGCGGGAGGAATTCTCCAGTGTTTCCGGGTGACGCTAAGAGACAAACGTAAATTCGTATAAAATAAATCGCTATATTGTTGTTAACGTAATCACAAATTGTGAAAACTCCCAATTCAAGAATAATTATTTTAAAATTATATAAAAATTTCGTTCTGGTTGAATTGACACTTTTTGAGAAAAAAATTTAAAACTTCATGAAGAGCGTGAAGAAAAAAGGGATTCTTTTCGCTCTACCCAACTAAATATTATTCAAATAAAAACATATTTATACGCATTAGATGGTTAAACAAGATGAAACATGCTAACATTTGTTCGTTCTTCTGTGAAATCCTTAATTTAGTTTTTATTCAATTCCAAACTCGAGTATCCATGATAAAAAAAATCCGACAGTAGTAAATCATTTTAAACTTTTCTTATAAGTTTATCGATTATTCATAAAAGCATATTATTGAGTATTGAGTGCTGAAAGTGGAATAATTTAACGTTTTAACTTATAATTTTGAATTATTACACATCTTTCGTGAGCACTAAGATTTATATGGAATAATAAAGATATTTTTGGAAGTTTCAAATTTGGGAAAATCGCTCGGATTTGATTTTCAGTTCATGGATAATGATTATACTCTCTCTGGAAGACCCGTAGAACAAGCATTCAGGTTCTATTCTTTGTATTCATTGTAATTTTACGTGTATGTCGTATCTATGTTATTCAATTAAATCTTTATATCCTAAGTTCGACCTTTGCTCAGTTTATTGAAGGTTAATTTAGAATCCGAGTTATTTTCTTATAACTTACATCCACTTATTTCCTACGGCATTAATCATAAGTCGCTTACAATTCTAATTTATTGTCCTAAATATTGACTATCTTAAAAGAGGCTGAAATTACCATTTTGCAATGAAAGTTTAAAAAAAATGAACACTTTTTCTCGTGGAGATCTCCATTGATGCTTATTTGTTCCAATTATATAGGCTCTCTTTGCTTTTTCGTAACGTTCCCTTCTCCATTATAAGCAATTACGAATTTTATTTGTTTTATTTTCTGTTAACAGTGCTTTCAGTGTTATGTGTCAAGAATTTCCCATACTTCCAAATATTGAATTTTATAAGATGTAGTTATGCAGTACCAATACACGCTCGTCTGTTGGCTTAAGCTGTACCTTCGTCACACGACCGCTGCTCCGCATCCTTATCTTTAATTCATTCCAGCGTAATCCGGCTACACTCTCATCTTATCCCTCACCTCCTTGCTAACGCCCATCTCTCCGCATAGCCAATTTACTGCCGTGTTCCGCCACGATACTGATTAAGTAAATATGTATACTGATATATGCGAAGACTCTTTAATATGCTTGCATTTCGATACGCTTCAATACGAATTAGGAGACGATTTCTGAAATATTTCCCCGTAAAAGCTTCAAGAATGCCTAAAAGAAAGGGTGATTCGTCAAGAGATAATTCGTTGAATCTTATTGATCATCGGTTAGTTTTAACGGTTAGATATTTTCTTTAAAGGACGCAGAGATCTGCTACATCGAGATGGTATCTTGCGTCCGCTTCTTTTGGCAAAAAGCATGCATCGAGATAGCGTGGGCTGCGGTAATTAGAGCTGATTAACGTGGCTTCGAGTGACATATGGGGCCCACTTAAGCCCCTTTTCGACCCTTTGTTTTCGCCTCCAGAGCATCCCCTCAGAATTCGCACACTGCAATTTTGGAGATCTTTAATTTGGTTCCTCATTTTTACGTAATTTCTTCCTCATTTCCCTGCACAATATTCCCACGTATTCTGGTATCAATGCGGAAGGTCGATACAGGTAGCAGGATACCAGTATATGAGTACCAGTTATTTACTAGTAATGTCTTTCAAGAATCTTTAACCTCTGAATATATTGAGCCCCTGCCATAGTTTAAATCTTCTATATTTATTCGTCCTATAGGAACTGGGTTACTGGGCTGATTTTTCACAATTTCTTACCATTGATAGCGCATTTCACTGAAACTTTTATAATTATGTACTAAAACACTTATTTTTATGGTCCTATGCAGCTTACTTTAGATGGGTCTAACTAGAGTAAAGTAACATTGCTTACTGATTTTTTTTCGCTTTTACCGACTATTCATATGGGGTACCTCATCTGTAATATGTAAACGAGCACTTAAGAAACTCGGATTCGTCAAGAAAATAGTCGGTAGAAGCAAAGAAATAGTCCGCAAGCGATGTTACTCTACGTTAGTCAGGCCTTAACTTGAGTATGCGCGTAGTGTATGCCGAAAAGTGTTGTATACGAGAATTAGAAATCGTACAGCGAAAGGCGATACGGTTCGTAAAAAATTGTTAAGACAAATCAAGGAGTGTTACTCAAATGCTTGAGAGCGATGCAGGAAGCGAACCTTTAGAAGATAGAAGATTTAAACAGTCTTAGTTTACTTGATAAGTTCAAAGATAGTACGTTCTTAAAAATATGTAACCGATATTATGCGCCCTCCCTGTTACAGAGGCCGTTCTGGTACTGAGAAAAATCAGAGAAATAGATGCTAGGACTAGTTGTTTCAAGAACTCATTTTTTCGCAAATGATACGGGAAAGTAATCAATTAGGGAATTTGAGTCATGGTGCATGCATCCCTTGCCACACGCCGAAAGGCGGCTTGCAGGGTATACAGACGTAGATGCGATCATTTGAATGATACTTGAAAAGGTTCTAGAACTTTAAATAGAGCTAAACTACAGATGCGTAATTAGTGACTAGTTACAAAAAAATAGTTTCTTAACTGAGTTTTCCGCCACGTTTCTAAATATAGAAGGTAATTTAGAAGCTGAAACTCCTTTTTTCCGACGCAAAACTGGAAAAATAAGGATCCCAATTACTCTAAAAGCCTCACCCGCAACGGCGAGAATGCGCTCAGCCTAAATCTAAGATAAATAAGCATATTTTTCCGTGAATATATCTCGCCTTTATGACGTAATACTCCTGTTATTCGAAACGAAAAAGTGGAAAGAGCCGGTTCATCGAACAGGAAACTGCTGTTAACCAATGCGACTTGTGAGGGAATAGAGCAGTGGAGTGGCGAGGATTCCAATGAGAAAATGTGGGTCGCCCTCAGGCATTTGAGGCAGCCTCGCGAAAACATTCCCGAAAAGTATGCATCCTCGTGAAAATGCGAAACACTTTTATATGAAGTACAAAAAAACTGAGGAGTTCGACACGGAGATAGAGATGCTGCTCTCGTGGTGAAAACATGTGGAAAGGGAGAATGAAATGCGAGGGAAGATTGTGTGGGGCCCCCGCAGAGGGAATCTTTCCATGCGTTTTCATGTCGCTGCCATCCATCTCAAGATGACATCCATGCAAATTATGTAATCCGGAGGCAATTGGCAAGATTTTTAATGCTCCGACAACGGCAGCAAAAAATGGCACGGGAGATGAAAGCTGATGACGACGATCTTCGCATTCATAATTAGCAATTATCGTTTCAGTGGTTTCAGACATACGTTAATGGGAATTTTACACGGATGTCTTTCCTTTTTTGTCTCTCAAGAATGTAGAAATCGTGTACAGCTCTGTGTCTCCGACGGTATAGCTGTAGTATATGTGAATCAATATTTACCGCTTCTAGTTTAGCTTTAAATTAAACAAAACTGAGCGATAGTGTTGTTCAGTATTGATACAAATATTATAAATAGTTGAAAGTTTGTCTGTGTGGCTCTCGGATAGCCAAAATGGCAACACGTTCGACTTCGGTGAAAGCGGTTTCGGGTTCGATTCCCGGTGGGAGCCTACGTGCGAAATGACCTAAGCTGTCGAGGCACTTTTAACAATACTACTACTACTACCACTATTTGTAGATTTGTAATCTGTAAAGAGGATCGTGTATTCGGCAGCACTTGAAGGAAATGAGACGTTTGGGTCAATGTTGAGAATGATGTTGAAAATTGTTTACACATTTGAGAGTTATGTAAATACAAAAATCCTGAACATGGTTGATCAATTCTGCTGTTCAATTCTGAACCAGTACAAAGTTAAAAAGGATTGTTAAGTTTTAATTGAAGGAAATTTTGGGGTAATTGATAATCCATAAGTATAGGATTTAAGGAAAGGTGAATTTCTTTGCATGAAGAAATTATGCAACTAAACAAGTGTAAAAAATAGCGACATGACTTGCTCAAAAAGCATTCCCTAAACAGTGTGGAAGAGACACGGCATGGTAGTTTAGTGGTTAGGATACCTGCCTTGAAAATGGGAGACCTGGGTTTGAGTTCCAGTTATGTCGGTATTTTTCACACATGTTATTCCCATAAGTATAGAATATACAGGAGAATCCATGGAAGAAAAGATTTGCTTTTTGGGCAAATAGAATTTTAATAATCTTCATGATTAGTAGCCAATAACCCAAAGAGAGGAGATGAAAAAGAATATCTCACTTCAGAATTGTGAGAACTGTCTGAATATCATATTTTTTACAATTTATTAGTTGATAAGATGGAATAGAGTGCTATTATTTTCTTTGGAAGCCCATATATATTCTTCAGTTATTTGAAACTGAAAAATTTAAGAGAATTTTTGCATTCTAATTCATTCTCCTTATGAGGGGTTGTTCTCTGTTTCTGTTGTACCCCTTCCACTATATTAATCCAAATTATGTTTGCTTTCAAAATTTTATCATTTTGTCAGCTTTTAACCTGATTTAATTTTTTTCCCGTTTACAATGATAGCTTTGGAAGTCATGATTTAAATTCTTTATTAAAGACAAATATGTTTATTCTTTTGCTATTAAAAACTGTTGTTTTATGTAGTGTCACCTCTTATGAAAATACAATTATGATTTAAGCTTTCCATCATCAGTTTACCAGGTTTTAATTTTTTCTTTGTATTATTTTGTATTTACAAAAAACATTCTTTTCATTGAATTTCTCTTATGCTAGGTTTGCATATTTATTAGCAGACAAGTAATGGAATTGATAGACTGTTTGTATAAATGGACAGAACAGATAGTAGAAAAGAATCTAGAAATTATGCTTGTAGGGAACTGAAACATTAATTGTAACATTTACTGTGGTGCCAAGCAAAGAAAAAGTCTTTAACTGTGTAAAATTAATGTGTAAAAAACCAATTGAGAGTTACCATTTAAATATATGCCCATAGATATTGTTTTTATAGCCAGAGAGAAAATAAGCTGCAAATTTAAATTTAAACCAAAGATGTCCGATCATGATAAATCTGGTATTGTAGTTTTTGACCCAGGAGATATTTTAAGGTAATTCACATCAGAAAAGTAAATTGATAAAAGATATAAAAGGAATTATAAATTACATTGAGTAAGGAGAATGAGTTGAATGAGGACAAAAGATATGAGGATAGGTCCTCATATGGGCTATAGGATGAAACTCAAAAGTAATAAATTGGAAAAATAAGTGACTTAGAAGCAGAGGTCTATTTACCTATTGCTGTAGATAATAGCAAGGCTAAGTATAATAGGAAATATTCTTCTAACATATAACTAGGGATCAAATTCTCTCTCCTTTTGTACAATTTTGGTGTTTTTGAATGTACCATATGCTGCCTAAGTGGGGCCTAATGGGTTAATTCATGGCTGAATGGTACATACATGCAACCTTCCAATGAAAAAGGTTTCTTGGCTTTAAGATACAGGGATGATTATTACATGGCTTTTAAATTGAAAAAGCAACTGCAGATTATTATGAGGTAGTTATGGAGTAAAGGAAAAGAAATCAGAATGACAGAATTGAAGTAGTAATTTTACTTGTGGGTCGCTAAGAAGTAGTGATATAAAAAGTAGATTGATGAGATAAAAGATGATGTGGAGGTGTGAAAAGACACGAAAACAGCAATTGTTAATGAGAAGGAAGAGAGTAAGGAAAAAATAATGATTTTAAAATATGATAATAACTAATCAAGATGAAAGAGAGGATTGGATATATGATTATTTAGTTCATAGCATGGAAGAGATTGTCCAGTCCATTTCAATTAATCAACAGGAAAATAGGATATTTATAAATATATTTTCTATGGATACTTATTTACAATTTACATAATTGGATCGAAAAGAATCAGAGATGATTCATATGAAGAATGTAACAAAGTGTATAACAATTGGTACCAAAAGTATACTAAAGTGTACCAAGAGTACCAAAAAGTGTATGCAAGCTAGGCTAATATTTTCCTCTCCTTGAGTTATTATTAAAAGAAGGTAACAATAGGCATGTATAATGGTATATTTATTTTAAATATGGATAAATAAACAGTGAGGGTTTTGACAGGAACATTCAATTAGAACAGCATCCAAATTTTAGTTCAAAAGCTGTTAGTTGATCACAAAGTAGTTGTAGGTGCTGTGTTTTTGAACATCATGAGTGTATTTAAACAAACAATAGTACTATTCTGTTGAGGAACTTGCAGGATTGAGGGATGATAGTGGACTGTATCCAGAATTACAGGAAAGTTGGGAGGTAGAGGGTAATGTCTGACAAACTGATATCAAAAGAGAAAGGAAGACTAATTGGAGTATCTTTGGCACACGATTAGTTTCATTTTATAATACTTATCAATGATTTCTTAGCTTTAGTTAAGGATTATATTTCTTGTCTGCTAATGATGCTTTAAAATTCAATTTTGGTAATTATTATATTGATGCAGTGGGATCAATGAATAAAGTTTGAGTAATGTTGCAAATTGGATGTGTGCAAAATGTTTAAATAGAAAACCACAGAAACCAGGGCAATGGAAATTATGGTATATTTTGTATAAAAATTTTATTTGAAAGAAAAAATATGGAAATTGTAAATAGTTTCAAGTTGTTGTAGTAGATATCAATTCTAATTTTTAAAAACATTGTTATTATACTATATGGAATACTAGTAAAATTGTTGGAATGTTTTTTACATTAAGAAACTGTTTAAAAAGAGGTAAAAATTACGGTTTATAATTGCTTTGTACATTTGTATCTAGATTATTGTTCAACAGTTTTATTTTTAGCAAATCAAGTTGGAATTAATAAAATTCAGTTAGTTCAAAATAGGGCAATGTTAAGTTACAGTACGTCAGTTGGAATTGGAAAGGTGTTTAAATGTGCATCTTACTGAATTGTATTATATTGGTTGTTCAATTAATTGAAATCCATTTCGATACTCAAATGAACGGAAATTTCTTTCGAGCGTCGAAAGTATTTTATAGTAATAAACAGAACCTAGAAATGTTGGCAAGTGCATTTTTGTACCCAACCACTTCATCCTAAATTGTAGGTACAATGTAGACAGTTGCAGATTTAATAAAAAGTGGATATATATGATAGTACTTCCTCTGTTTTTATGAATTTGGAGATTTACTAGAATTTTCTTGTAGCTGTCAAGGAATCTTTAAATTTAGAAAAATGTTTAGCAAGATAGACAAATGCTAATTATTTGTTTGTATCCTTATTGAAACACGCTTTTTACATTACTCAATAAATATTGAGTACGTTCAACTTACAATTAAATGCTCACCGATGTAAATGTTATATAAATACATAAATAGACGTTCAAGTTTCTTTTATGAAATACGTGATTTTCACAACTTAAATTTCACTTGTAAACCGACGTATCAATTGCAACGTATACATATCTTCGAAATAAGCACCTAAATATTTAATTTTTCATTCCATTCAAGTATAGGATGACTTTAATAATAGAAATTAGTGTTAGAAAAGTTTTTTTTCGACTTCTTAGAGCATTTATGATCAGCGAAAAGGAAACATGTTTTTAGACTTTTAATTTATTGATTAATAACGATCGAATATATTTGTTTCGTAGCTGTCGCATAGTTTTTATTTACATAATTGACGTGCCAGTTTTACTAAATAGTGACAAAGATTATCGAAGTTGGTCGGAGTCGGTTAGTTTAGCCTTAGCTTCTCTGTTGGTCTGTCACTTCGTAGATCTATATTTATGAATATTTCCTCCTAAACTATTATTCCATCGGTTTCTACTAAATTTCGCATATTTGTCCTTCGCACCATAGAAAATAAGACTGTGTAGGTTTCATAATAATAATAATAACTTTATTGGTCCATAGTAACAAACACATGTAAGTATAGGACAAGTCATAGAATTTCGCCATTTGGTAATAATAATGAAAAAACACTGATATACATTACATATCAGTATTACAAACACAATTATCAGTATTAAAAAGCAATTATTAATATTATTGTAATTACAAAAAAATGCAAAATACACAGTGATATCATTACAAATTTTTTTCATTGATAAAATCATCTACACTATAATAAGTTTTACCAACTAAAAATGTTTTCAATTTAATTGCAAAACGTGAGCCCTTTGTCTCTTTTAGAAAAGTAGGTAGCATATTGTAGACTTTAAGAGCCATTACCTCAAAGCTCCTGGCAGTGAGGCTCAGTCTGTGAGATGGAGCTCTCAAGAGCAACCTTCCTCTAGTCTGGTGGTTGTGATTTACTCTTAGTTGCTCGTACTTACTTAAATTTGAATGAATGTAGTGTGCACAAGCATATATATATGCTGAGGGCATTGTTAATATACCCCATTCCATAAAGAAAGGCCTACAAGATTGCCTTCTTCCTATCTTTGCAATAACTCTTATAACCCTCTTTTGCAAAATGAATATGTGTTTCCAATGTATGGAATTACCCCATATAAGAATGCCATACGTCATAATTGAGTGAAAAGTGGCAAAATACGCAATTCTCAACACCTTAAAGTTTACTGCTGAAGTCAATTTGCCAATCAGGTATGTTGCTTTGCTTAACTTGGTTCCAAGATACTTAATATGATCATACCAGCTTAGTCTTTGGTCAATTACAATACCCAAGTATTTTATGGGGGTTTGATTGGTGCTCTGTGCATTCCTGGCAAGAGAGATTTTTAAACACTGGTATTTGCTTTCATTTACAAAGAGATGATTATCATTGAACCAATNCCCGAATAGAATTAATGGAGGGAAGATGATAATCTGTTTCATAACTAATTTTATTACTAAATATTTAAAAATACCAAAGTTTCATGAATGTTGATTTCATAGCTATGATTGAAAAATTTTCTTTCATACGTTGTAATTATGAGCAATTTTATTTGGGATTCATCTAGTGTCGATAAGACATCTATTGGTGAAAAATATATTAATTATGATATACTTACAATTCATACCTTCTAGCCTTGAAGAACCAAATGTATTAAATAGTGACTTATCTTTGAAATAAATTAAATCCGGTCGTGATTGATAGGGGATTTCACTTGTCTTACATAATATGGCATTAAAATATCGATTTCTCCGTGGATTCATTTCTGCCGAAACATTCTTAAAGAGCAGCAAGTGTTGAAAGAGGACGCTTTTCGAATAGCGCATAGAGTTTTAGGAAATATTGAATTATTTTGCGAAAGTTCTCGCCATGTCGTGTCGAAAACAGAATTCGATGATAATTTTCTTGCTTCAGAATGAGATTTGCAGGCAATAGTAGTGACTTTGTCCAAAACCACCTCTTCTTAACAACGTAAAGTGGTCGGCGTGACTTTTATCCACCGAATCCTTTCAAACTATCCTTTTCAAACGAAAAATCTATTTCCTTAAATTTCGGTTACATGTCATGTATCATATAACGCGAAATAAAAGTTTAATTTCTTTTTCGAGATTTATCATAAGCGTCGAAATACTTGTGAGATCCAAAAAATTGACTAAATTAGCTTCACATTCCTGTGAAGTGTGGATGTGATCAGTCCAATTGCTGATGATCGCTACCTTGTGCATCACATTTTCATCGATCTGCATACGTTTTCTTCTTTGTCTCTGTCCTTGTTTCCCGCGCAACATTTTCTCTCTTTATCCTCTTCAAACCCACTTTCCGTCTACGCCCTTCTCAAATGCGCTAAGAAGTACTTCTTTGAAATCCGACTTTGCATTCTCAAATTGGACCAGAAAAAGGAACGCCGATGACTCTTTCATTTCAAGGACCATCAAATGTGTCTCAAAAAGCATATTTCCTCCTCTTCAAAGCACACCGTGTCTTGCTGCCATTTTCACATCAAATCATCCGGGAAAATATGAACCCTCTTACCTCCTTTTCTCTCTCCATTTATTTTTTCCTCCTTGTTTCTTTCCCTCCTTTATCCTGCACTTTCGGCGAATTTACAAAGGAGCCGTATCTTACAGAGGTTAATACTCTATGTAGGAACTCATATTCTTTTACTAGGTATGCTAGTCGTAAGACAAGGAAGAATAGATAAAAATTGAACTGACGCGAAATCACTTAAAATAATTGACATTAGAATTAGAATTGATGCTAAAACCAAGCAATCGATAGATTTTGTTGGAGTTGGTTGGCTGTGTCGTTGTTAATACATTGATGAAACATACTTTTACTAATAAACCTCTGATGACTGTGCTCTTATTATCTCTACCACCTATATAGTTATTATTTACTCACAAAATTCCTCCATTCTTTCCTATAATTGCTTTCTTGTGCACATTTAAATATTTCTCTACATCTTGTCATGTAATCCCTTTTATTTTCTAGGTTACTTGTATATCTATCATCTCATTGAACCCATTTCACTATCCTTTCCTGGGCAGTCCTCTCCTATTTACTCAGTCTTTTAGATCCTTTTTCTTTATTATTGATCCTGAGAACAGTTTTCGCCACATATATCCTTGATATAATCTTTAAGCTCTCATATAATCCATGGTCGGTTATGTTGCAGAACTGATGTATATTACGACGTAGCGTGAGAACACAGCTTCGCACTGCTTCATAGTGGGCTGAACCAAAAAAAGCTAACCAAAAATGTTGAAATTTGAATTCAAAACTTGAAACTTGACTCAGTCTCATTTGAACATATTCTGTTTACGAATATACCCTATATACTAATGTATGGGGGCTATGATGCTATTACATATGGATCATTAATGCGAGGTATAAATTTCCTAGTAAATCTTGGTAACTTAGAACTGTATAATCCCTGTGTGATATGTTTTATACCATTGAAGCAAGAATACAACATGACTAAGGCTAATGACTTGACATAAGATCGCCGAAAAGGCAGCGCTACTGAATCCGCGGAGTCCGTGGCGCTAAGCCGGACTCCGCCGCGCTGCCGAAAAATCCACCGCTTTCCCAAATTTCCACCTTCCCGATACTGATTCGAAACAGTTTCTGCATATAATTTCCTAATGTTAGCAGAAACTTTGACTGTAAAAGGTCTCCGCTCTTTTATTACAACAAATGGCTTAAGAATGCTATGGTTATGTGCTACTACAGTAACGCCCACCAAGACTGTAACGAAACTTGGTTAAAAAATCATATTAGAATGCTGCATCATCATTTGTTTCCTATAGTTATATTTAGCAGTTTCTCCATGGAATCGAATATGAATGAATGCGTTTCTCAGAAAAATCGGTTATCATCTTTTTCAGTAATAATTTCTCAAGTTTGAGACCCTGTATATTTCTTCGCGCAAAGATTTCGATGTGTGATAAAAAGCATGGTATGAACTATCTTTCTGTATGCTACTCCGTAAATTTTCATGACCTGCACAAAAAAAATAAATTTAATTCTTATGTCCACTCTATCCGTTCCAGCCCACCGAACGCCGGAAGATAGAGACTTTTCGAACTTGCGAGGACCAAATCTACGCGCCGTCATCCTAGGCGATCTCGGTTTCGTGAACTACTACGGAAAAGCACGCTTCTCAATGGTAAGTTCTGTTATTATACTCCGTAGTGAATCTCCGTTCTAGTCTTAGGTGTAGAAATCGTAAAATAAACAAGGCATGCTCGCCCAGTCGCCTTAATGCGAAAACAAATTTGGCCGAGTAAAACAAAGATCGGTGTATTACTCGGCGTCGCAGATTTTATTTTTTTTAATTGTAATTTTAATTCAGATTTTCCTTCAGAGAGCTTCAGATATAAGTTGGGCCGCATAGATCTAAATCGATTTTTACTATCTTCCTTATATGTACCTTATACTATATATAATATAGCTTTAGCTAAAAATTTGTTGTAAAGTAAGGGTTCACCATTCTGATATAAGAAATATACAAATTTTCAACTTTTCTTATTATGAAAGACAAAGGACAAATTTATGAAACTGCGTCATTTATAATCGCAGAAAACTGAAGACCAACATTTTTCGTAAAATTTTGTCAAATTTGACTCCCTGTGAAATTTTAATACGAAAGAATCCACTGAAATGGCACAAATTGTTGAATGCAGAACTTATTCGAGAGTAGACATGCGAATTTTCAGTCTAGACTGAAAAAAACCCATTCTTGTATTTTTGGCCAGCTATTTTCGATTTCAACGCCTTCTTGAAATCGAAAAAGCTGAGCAAAAGCAAAGCAAACGTAGTTTTCATTTTCATTTCCAACAATAGTCATTTTCACCTATATTTTCGCTTTGAATAGCACTATCACTAAATTAGGAGAGCTGCAAAGTTTCCAAAGAAAAACAAACCTCGATTTTCCTCGTAAACATTTGCATCTCTCTTCCACTTCCCACGATTCATAAATATTGTATATCTCCCCTCTTTTTGTATTTAAATATGTTTTTTTCCTTCCCATTTCAATGATCACTGACTATTGTTTGAAAATAGGCTTCCAGTCCGGAGCGCTTGTGCAACGTTCTATTATCAGAACCGGATAAAAGTAAACTGGATGCTGTTGCGATGGAGTACAGGAAGAGTGGAAACAGGAGCGATCGAGAATTATATTGACAATTTTCTTTGCATAGACTGGAAGTCTGCGGAGAGTATAAAGAAGGGTTGTTTTGTTGTTTACTGCATATATAGAGATGAAAGGCATTATTAAGATAAGATTGGTCCAA
Source organism: Ladona fulva (assembly GCA_000376725.2). NCBI lineage: Eukaryota > Metazoa > Arthropoda > Insecta > Odonata > Libellulidae > Ladona > Ladona fulva. Next base: position 126,507 of record KZ308426.1, on the reverse strand, counting down.
AAGGGGGAGGAAGACCAAGGAAGAGCTTTATGAGTGAGGTTTGATCTAGAAGGGGTTTACGTAGATGAAAGAAAGAAATGAGTGTAAGAATTCGCCTATATAGTAGATGTATTTAGGGCGAAAGAAGTTTGCAAGGGTAGAAAAATATGGATGAGGTATTACAAATATATAAGGGACAATGTGCTTAGTAAAGACAACAGAAAGCGATGTATATGTCTGTAGAATGTGCGAAGTATTTTAGCACATTTCGAAGTTTGGATTTCTGTTCAAAAAATTAACTCAGTTATTCTCAAGGCAATGAGAGAGTAATATAGTTGTAGAGATAGATTTAATTATACATTGACATAAATTGAATAGAGAACGACTTTTTTGGTGTGACCGGCAGACAGGCTAAAAGATTAGCAGATTCAAAGTCTTCTTCAGGACATAAAGTTGTCCCGGAAATTCCGGATCGTGCGGTTTCCAAGGCGACGGATGGAGGAACGGGCGGAAGTGCGCTCCAATACTATGACAGGCGAATTTTGGCTTTCTTCTCTACTCAAAGCATCTTTTATCCTTGAACATAGGTCACGACGATTGATAAAAGTTAATTAAAAGAACTTGTTATGATCTAAGTCTCATTGTAAGAAGATTAAAACAAGATGTGCTAAAGAGAATGTAATGAGTATAAACACCGCTCGGAGTAAGCACATTACGTTTTCTACAAATAAGAACAAAAGCATTTTTTTACTTGAGTATACCTCTGACCAAAAAGACTATGGTATAAAGTAGTCATTTGTCGCATTTAATATGAGTATTTCATATTGATAAAGTAGTATCTGAAGGAATTAAAGCATTATATTTTGTTTAGAAATACTTAAGGAATGGCAGCAAAGAAACATCGCAAGAAATGTTTACTAGAATGTTCCTCGGCAGTGTGGGGTCCTCAGGACAAGAAGAGAATGGAAAAGTACCAAAAAGGGAAGTTGGATTCGTTTTGGGCAAAAAAGAGAGCGTGGCCGATATATTACGTAATCTCAATTGGGAATCTCTCGAGAAAAGAATAAAACTGACTAGCGTACTTTGACGTGGCTTAAACGAGTAACGAAGTCTGGAAAGAACTAACCTTGGATAATAAAGAAAAGATACGTCGGAAAAATGATCCTCTCTGTGAAATAGGAGCCTACTTTAGAAAAAATGAGGTGGGTAATCTCTTTCGCTTACTTATAGCAGGGTTGAATAATTTACCCGAAGAAGTATTCTCGCCTCAATACTACGAGGGTGTACAGCATGAATGTATATTGGAGGGACATGTCTCACAGTAGACTCAAAGAACATTCTCGACACATTCGGTTGTAACAACCTTCTAAATCCACCGTGACAAAGAAAAACATCATATCGCTTTCGACGATATGGGGGTAATCTTTAAAGGCTACTGGGACAGGATTGCGAAAGAAGTCATAGAGATCCGACTGAGGGCAGTAGCTACTCGGACTGATAGTGAAAGAAGTCATAGAGATCCGTCTGAATGGGAACAATTTCAACCGTAACGATTGTTTACTCTTCAGTAAAAGTTGGAATGGCTGAGAAAAACTGCTGAGCAACGGGAAAGGAGGTGTCACATCACTCAGGATGTGTGGAATTACCGTTAGTGAAATGCTCTCACAATGGCCCTTGGAAACATCGTAAGATACAGTCTTGCTTTGTTTGTTTAGTTGTGGTACCCTGTAAGGCTATTCCACGTAGTATTCGAACCGAGTTGTGACTTTAACTAGGAAACGGGAGTGAGTGATATAATGTGTATTCGTGGTGGCAGTCCAGAACCAGTTCGGAAAGCGTCGCAAGCGCGGGATAATTTCCCTTGGCTCCGCGATTGCCCGAAACGGGAACTGCGCCTGCGCCGCAGTTCCGAACCGGTTCTGAACTGTCTCCGCGAAACACCTGCAAGAAACGAGAAAAAAGTTGATTTCGCGATATAAGCCCCCGAAGAGAAGCTACCAAGACGTCAGCCGAAACATCGCTTTCTCGAGAACTTACTTGAGAGGATGTTCTCCAAGTATTCCCTCCCTTTTTTAAACGAGAAATGACCCAACGTATTCTGGCGCCTCAATCGAGGAATATTTACAGCGCCATCGTCGATATGTAGTTTTGCGGTTGCAATAATCCTACTGAGAGGGAAATAGCATCGTTTGAATAAAATAAGAAACATTTATGGTAACACCATATATATATACAGGGGTTTACAATTAAATTATATAGCATTAAAGAAAAAGAAAATATTTGTTCCGCAACATAACTACACTTTGATAATTAAGCGTTGAGAATTGTTTGCTAGGAATCCAAAATGAAAAATAAATTTCCTACCATCTTTTCGACTCGCTATAGACCGCCTTTAAGATAAATATCCTCCAGCCATATACACGCTTGGTTTGATGAATTTTTTTGTGATCAATAGAGAAAGTGCATTGAGTTGCGAATCAAAATCTTCGCCCCTTAAATTAAGCCGCCCCTGGCGATGCTTCGTTCGGTTGTATTTTCGGTCCGGTCCTGCCGTACATTGTAAAATGCAAACAGTCATTCAAAGGATGTTGATAGTTATTGGTGTCAATAGTTTAATAGTCAATAGTGGCAATAGATTTCCAAGTAAATTCTAATACTTGAATGTTTTTGTAAATTTTTCACTCGTAAATGTTTCCTTGATTGTGTACTTGTATCTTCTGTACTGAAGTAAGAATAGTTTTGTTAACATTCTTAAATATATCTCATGGGTGTATATACATCTTTTAGGTTATAACTACTTGGAAAGATAATTCGTTGTGCCCTATTTGTCCTAGATATCAAGTATGAATCATCAGGAAAATCATTTAAATAACAAAAAAAATTATAAGAACTGATTATCCCCGTGCACTTATATGGGATGATTCACGAAATCAACATTAAAAAATGGCCTTAGTCTTCAAAGGGATGGATTGTTTATTTTCCAAAATATTTACGAATTTTCCGTGTTTTATCAAAATCCTCTAAACTTCGGATATATATCAATATTTCACGACTAAAATATGAATATATGATCATTTTCCTTTCTTGTGACACTTGTCTCAATTTCGAAGGACAATTGTTTCTAATTTAATTTTGTAAAAGAAACAACCTCTGCAAGTCATGAAATCGTAAATTACGTTCATCTCTTATGGAAACGTACTATGAGCTCCTGGGTTCGATCCCGGGCCTTTACAGATTATAATATTATTCCTGGGGGTTTCAGCATCGTAGAAACACAATGCAGTTTGTTTCAGATCTATAAGTCAAGTTGTCTCTGAGATAAATAGAGGGACGGACAGACATTTGCTTTTTATGTATATGATGAGTCATAATTTAGTTAAAAATGATGCGCGTACTATTTTCCGACTATTCCTTAAAGCATCACGTACATTTTGCAGTTACATATATTTGTATATGTAACTTTGGAAAGGTTAAGTAATAGGTGTGGCTGCAGTATCGATTTGGGTTAATTTTAGATACGTTGCATTGCATGTTCATGGCGAGTAACTGAAATGGTGATTGTATTTGCTCTTTAAATCGGAGGTTATAATAACACATCAAGAGTAGAGTTGTTTTTTCATCACCTTTTCCTTCCAAAGAAGCTTCGTTAAAATTAATTAGCGTCGACTCTCAAAAGGACGAATCGCCTCATTTCCGCCTGAAAAAACAATGCTCGATTGAGTCGACCATTACTTTTTCTTGGTTTTCATGTAATACCTCACTTGACATGGAATTCACGTGTATTATATTTCGTTTCGGTGTTGTTAATTTTCACAGCAAAAGTACACCTTATTCCGATTTTGTGTACGTTACAGGACGACATCTTTTCCCTCAAGGGATTTATGGATTCTCAACTATTTTACTCAATTATATTTTTACCTGTTATAAGATGGAGTGTAAGTATATTTTCATGAATAGATGTAGACTGCTGGCCGGAATAAGGTGGCGAGCAGGGCGGTTGCCCGGGGTTCCAATGTTTTGGGGGCGCATGGCGTTGGACGTGTAGGTTTCGGGAAGGCGCGGAAACCTTGAAAATCGATTTTTGGATAAACCAATTCTATAGCTCACTCAACGATTTTTCGCTGGGTTACTCGCGTAAGAGTTAAGGTTAAGATTATTCTCTGTTATGTGATTTTAGACGGAAGTATTATTATTTATAAATAAAAAAACGCTGCGTAATAAGAATTTCCTCGTAAATATTTTCTCGGATAAAAATTGGGGAAGGACACTCGGAGGCCGTCCCCTTTTGATCTCGCCATAATCCAACCTTGGCGGTGTAGAGGTTAGAGTGTTACCCTAGAAACGCCTTATCTTTCCTCGGGGACAGGGGTTCGAATCCGGTTAGAGCATGGCTGTTTGCGTCCGTTGAAATGTTAATTTTAAGAACGGTTTCTTAAGACCAAAGTTCGCATGATGAATTAATTAATTCGCATATGTTGTCCTCGGCTTAATTTTAAATCGCAGATATTGTGCTGTCGGGAATTCAGAAAAAAATTGCATTTACATCCACATATGTAACCTGTAAGCCGCCTTTTGGCGTAGGGCCAATTAGGGGAATAGTTAGTTAGGGGGTACATTATTTGTAATCGTTCATTGCTATTTTCCGTTGTTTTAAAGATTAATTTGGAGATTTCATTTCCTGACTAATAATTTTAATTTCGTTTCGAAGATGTGAATTTGTTAAATTTCTACACAAAAATAGTTGGCAATCGTTGCGCTTTCAAAATTTTGTATTTCTCTTTTGAGTAATTTTTGTGAATATTTATAATTTTTATTATTTCACTCTGTCCCTGTGTTACTAAACTTATTCTGGCTGTGTTTATACCATTAATTAGTTTTAAAATAACCCTGAAGGTGTCATTTGGTTTGATGAAAGTCTGTAGCCTCAATTTCCTCATGTGCGCCAACGCGATGGATAACTCATCGGTAACCGTGTCGATGGCAAAAGGCTCTCTTCGTTAAAATCCCGAGTCAAAATATATAAAATATGGTTAAAATTATTCCATTCTGAAATTTTAGAATTCCTTGATTGGCTGTGATATTTTAGCTAATTTGTTTAAATTTTTCGCCGGTAGCCTTTTGCTGCGGGGATTATAACCGGAGATTAAGTTCATATACCCGCTGTCCCCATTGATTTGACGCCATTCAGAATTTTAAATTTATAAATTTAATTTCCCTTTCATTAAAATTTCTTTCTAATAAAATTGCTGATCTTCCCGTCGGATCGCATTGTTTATTACAAATTATCCGGGAACAACTTCATAACTCTTCTCTGGCGTTAAATGAATTTATATGATCAACATTCATCCTGCGCTTATGAAGAAAATTTGTGAATTCAGTTTGGTGCTTAAGAATGCCGTTGGGGTCCCATTCGAGGATTATATAATTACTAATCGTCTAGGATAGTGATTCCCAAACTTTTTGGAGCCACCGCCCCCTAGGTTTCGTGAATTTATATCCGAGCCACCCAACCGTAATCTATAAAATGATAATCGGTATGCCCTACGGCCCTCACAAATTCAGAAGATAATTACAAAGTTAATAATAAGAACGATTTATCTTAAAAAATTCCCGAGGCAATTAAAGGTTTTGTTTTGATTACTCTTAACTGAACAAAATAATTGAGTAATTAGTTTTTCATTCTTATAGCCATTGAGAAAAGTCTTCGAGCTACATTTACCCATATTACAGGGTTTAATTATCAAATTTGGTTGTTATTGCTAATTAAATTTTGTATAAGAAAATTAGAACAAGAAAATGAAAAAAACTCCATGGTTCTCATTTCTAAGACAGCGAAACCGATCATTTTGAAGATTATTTTCTGTACGTCATTAATCAATGTAGACTTTCAATGGAAGAAACGTTAGAGTAAATTGGACAACACGCAGCAAACTTCGTTTTTTTGTGTAGCATGCAAAAATTGAATGTTTTGAAAGAGGTAAAATTGAAGAACAACAAGGCAGGACGTCGATAATTGCAACTGAAGTGATAATTTTGTGTTGCACGAAATTAAGATACTTTGTGATATCATCGGTAATGAAGATACATCTACCACACAAAAAAATCACATAATATCGATTGTGTCTTCCGCAAATGTACTTTCTCTGATTTTAGCAAGTTAAGCAAGTTAGCAAGCTAACTACAACTTATCTCCTCCTTTCTTACAAGGAATCCCAATCTGCGTCTGAGAGCTTTTTCGTAACGCTTTCTTTTTTATCGTAGCTTTTTTAACCAATAGTATCACTTTGCGCTACACTTTCTCGAGTTCGCGAGTACACGTTTCATCCGCTTTATCCCGTATACTCGCTGAATATTCCAGATGGGCTCTGACCAAGGTGATGGAACATTGCTCTCTAACCATTTCATCGCATCTATGTACCATGCGCTTTATAAAGCTGAACTTTTCAGTCGCTTTACCTCAGATTTTTGGAACGTGTGAGTTCCAGTTTAAATTATTCGTAAGAATCTTTCCGAGATATTCTACTGACTCGACTACATTTATATTCATTCCACAAATTTTGTGCGGGAATCCAGAATTGAAGTCATTAGCAACTGAATGGGATTCTTCAGCCCAAAATCGGAGAAATCTTAGGTAGCGTTCCTGATAACAAATTTTGCCCGAAGGCAATAATTTTTGTGGAATGGCTTTCAAAGCTATCATCTATTACTTTGAATAGAGAAAATTCAATAAAGGTTTCTTTGTCAGCCGTTAGAAATTATTATTATGTGAAGTTTACTTTTTATTACTTAAACGGTTCCATTGAATGTTGTTCAGTCTCATGCATATCATGTACAAGTCTAATACGATCGGAAATAGGAATTACACACAAAAGAACACGTCAACAAGTGCAGCGTTGTTGATACCGTTGGAACAGATCAATTTGAAAAAGATACTCTCTAATAACTTGTTGCTGTAAAAACACAAAAACTAAGTTTCTCGTATTCTGATTCTTTTTGCATTTTATGCTCGAATTGTTCAATCATAATATGTCATAGATATACTCGCACTACTAATGCTGTGTCGACCACGGCCCAAATAAGACATCTCCGAAAAGTATTTCCCTTGTGCGAGAAAGTCTTGGTATCATTCTTTGTAAAGCTTTTCTAAGACATCGCTCTTTAAAGTCCTTCCCTTACATTGCTGGTTCTTACATTTCAGCGGCATTCCGCTGACTTCTGCATGGTCTTTCCGGGTTTGCAGCCGCGATAGTTGTTACTATGACGACGTTTTGCCTGCATTCCGGTAGGCTTCTTAAGCTCAAAGTCATCCTGAAGAACTTTCTTCGATCTGAAGCGGCCTATTGGAATATAGGCAAAACGTCGTTATTGCAACAACCACCGTGGCTGGATACTCGCATAGACCCTGCAGAGACTTTCCTTACACTTTTCTCCTCGTATGGAACTCGGGCTTGCCATTTATTGCCGGCTCTTTCACAATCCCGGGATTCTGGGATGAAAAGATTGACGATCCCACGAATTTCCCGGGATTAAAATGTTGATCTAAATTGACGGTGAAATGATAAAAATTCTGTTCAATTTCAGACTTTTATACCAGATTTCTAACCAGATAAATTCATTTCTTATTAAAATCTCTCATATCACAAATAAAAAGGTAAATCAATTACAAAAAAATTACAAAATATTACTTGTAAAATTAAGTAAAAAAAGCTTAAAAATATAACAGCGTTACTCATGTGCCTCAATATCACAAAAATATATACGACTTCACTATTTTAACATTAAATTTATTTTAAAAAGTCTAATTAAGTAAAGTTCACTTCAAACTCCGTTTAAAAATCAAATTAACGGTTTAAAAAAAACATGTTCTATAAAATTAGATGAAAAACTAATCATTAATTAAATAATTAATGGTTAATTTATTCGATAAAGATGATGAGAGCAATACTAACCTGAATTAAGTGCCTAAATTACGGAAAAAGTTCTGATATGCCGACGAAGATTCTTTTTCCTAAATCACTGTACGCGATGAACTGGACAAAACGAAAATCAAGGAAAACACTAAACCAAGAGACCAACTGTATAATGTCGTGTCACTAAAGAAATTCAAAGGGGTATTTATCTTTCGACCACGACATTTTCTCCAAGAAAAGTTTCTTAACTCCCTTCAGTTAAACTTCCTAGAAAAATGTAAATGGGCATTGTTTTCTGCATCTGGGAAACACTAAAGAGTGCAATTTTTTTTAAGACCCCAAAGAGGGAAAGCGCTGGATCAACGGTTAAAGGTCAAAGGGACAAAGAAATATACGCAAATGTCAAGTTTGAAGGGTTCTAGGGAGACTGGACTGGAGGACCTGACTCTTTTAAACAGCTCCATGTAACTCTTATCCCCTAGGATATTTCTTAAGCACAATCTTAATATATGACAAACCTGGATTTCCCGGGATATGCTGTAACTTTTCCGGGAAACGCAGTTTCATTTAACCTGTTTTAAGGGAAGAAATGGAAAGACTGTGGGTAACCTAAACTCTTTGCCTCTGGTTACTGTTTGGTCAGAACCCTGGTCGAGCGTCCCTCTTGCTTCTTTCCTAGGGTAACTCACCGCCCTTTTTGGAACCACTGGTCTTGGAGTACAGTCGAAAACACGAATAATTAATGATGATATCGAAGTTTTTGTTTTTTAAATTATTAGCGCGAATTTCGTTATCCATTATCTCACCAGGAACATCGTATCTTCTACTAATATCTTTATCATTAACCTGCCACATCTTCTGTCTCTCTCTTGCTGTGTTATTTATTTTAATTAATGTGTGAGTAACTTTTACTGCAGTACTTTTGTCTTTTTTATGCAATTTACGATCCATGTCGGTGATCTCATGTCTGTGGCTTTTTTATCAAATTTGTATGGTATATTTTTAACTTCTATGTTTTTATTGTCCCTGTATAATATTTCAATGCTCAGTGCCTTCTGTCAGTGTCCCATTGTCAACGTGGAAACTTTGTCACGCTATTGTACGCTCCTTTTATTGTTAATGTTTTCTTCTCGGGTTAGGAAATAATTTTTTTTGAATTTTTAATTTTTAATTTAGCCATCACTATCTGTAGGTTTCGCAGGTTTTTCACACCCTCTTCATGCGGGTGTTTCCCTGTGGCGTATTTTTCCTAAGTACGTGATTTAGGATTCTTTTGATCCACTCTCTTGTTTCTTCCTTTTCTCTTTTTCATTGCTAATTTCTTCTATCTTTACCCACTTTTAAAATGGCAAAGAGATAGATTTAAGAGGACACTTTTCAATCTCAATCTCGCCCTGAATAAAGACGTTTTCTTTCTATCCTATTCATTATAGCTAATCATTATTAGGAAAGTAACAAATTCATCATATTTAGAAAGTCAAGGATTGGGTTTGGTTAGGTTGGATTGGATTTGATTGGGTTGGATTAGATTTGGTTGCCATTTCTGCATTTACTTCTTTTGGGGTTTACTGATTTGCACCAATGTTATAAAACTAAACATTTAAAACGCGCAAAGTGCTTTTCTTCTGCGCAACCCATCTTCCCATCGTTCTCGGGTCACTCCTCAGAAGTTCCTGCGGATGTGGAATCATTCTCCCCTCGTCTTCTGGTTGGTTTACATTCTTCTATATTCTTCAGGGGCGAATCCTTATTTTTCTTAGTGCTTTCCTGCGTTTTCTCTGTCGTTTGTCATTGCGACTCACTTCCTCCTCGACGCCCACCTGTCAGACTGAATGTCGTACGGCGCCTCTTTAGTAATATTCGACCCTTGACCAGATTCCTTTTTGGTATTCCAATTATCTGTCGACTCGGCTTTTTGCAATTTTGTTTTTGTACGTCTTTCTTTGAATTATTATTAGTATAATCATTAATACTTTGGTTAAAAGCTGCATATTTTTGAAAGTTTAAATATCTATTGAATATGCTATTAAAATCCTCATGTAACATCTTTAAAATGTTCTTTATTATTTCCTGTTATTTCTTTTCCCTTACCGGCCTTGCGATCAACCTAGACCCGGGAATGAGACCGCTTTACAGCGGGGTGTCCTTTTATTATCTTTCGCGATGTGTTCTTTTAGAAAATTAAACGGGATCCAATTTCTTTAAGAGTTATTTAAATAAGAGTTATTCTAACCGTCTTTCTCAATGGATGGCGTAGCTAATATAACTTTAAACCGAAAATAAGTAAGTAATTGATAATAGTGATGAACCCGATAAAAGAAAACTGAAAGCGGATACTTATAAAGTGAAAGTTTAGAGAGTTTGGAAATTAGAGATAATGGATTACATAAAATTTGATAGGGTATAAAGTTAATAAACTGATTGAAACTTTTGACGCCTTGAAAAACTGAGGAGGTTTGAAAGATGGTGGAACATCTGATGGCGTAGCAGTGAAAAACTTTAAGAAGACTTCCTATTAAAAGGCTAAATGGAGACGCGCTGAAGAGACAAACTCCACGGGATCTCCAGGAAAAGAGAGAGATTCATATTACAGAAGAGTGTGGAAATTTTTGTTATGTCGTGTAATAAAGTGAAATAAATAAATAAATAAGGTAAAGAGGCTCGGGCATGAATGGGTTTGAATGTACCCTGGAAAGGAGCAGTTTGATAGCTCTTAAAAGAGCAATACCCGGGTATATAACAAGAAAGGCGTCGTCGTCCTTGTCAGAAGCGAGACAAAACCAAATTAAGCTCGTGACAGTGAAGAGGGATCGCCTCTGCCCTTAACGACAATAGTGGGATAGTGACCGCTTTAGATTGGACGCAGGGTAGAATTCTAATTTTAAGGAAGAAGATTTGAGAGTGTCTATGTAAGTATCCTGCAAGCCACCTTTTGATGTGTGGCAGGGGGTGAATTCACCATGACTCCATTTCCCTAATCGATTACTGTCGCGAATTGTTCGCAGAAAGAATGAGTCCTTGAATCGATTTGTTCTAGCATCTATTTCTCTAATCTTTCTCTCAGTGTTGGAACGGTCACTGTAACATGGCGGACGCATTATATCGGCTACATCATCTCTATGTGCTTTTTCTAAAATTTCCGGTAAATTAAACCTTTGTTGAAATCTTATAACTACTAAGAATTCCCATTTTGCGTCCTGAAGCATCTGAGTAACGCTCACTGAGTTATCGTAGCAATTCTTTACAAAACGTATCGCCTTTCGCTGCACCTTTTCTAATTCCCGAATACAACACTTATCGGCCCATACACTACACGCACACTCAAGATGTGGTCTAACTAACACATAATAACATCGCTCGCGAACATTTTCTTCGCTCCGAGTGTGTAGAAATATACGGTGAAAACCCGTTTAACGCTCCCGTTAAATACACTATCCCGCTTATTACGCGGTTTCCTCTCGGTTCTCTTCTCACGAAACGAATGGTCAAATAAAAATCTCCATATCCACGTTGGAACTGATTCTAACTCTGAGATAGATCTTGCCCATCAGCCTCGTCTCAGGGCAGAACTTCAGAATATAGAAGTCGCTTTGTGGTGTTTTCTTTCATTGCAATCTCAGGCTGTAGGCATATCGAATAAACCAGATCGGCAGTGCAGTGTTTTGTGAGCTGTGAGAATTGTTTCATTGCGCAGTGAAAAATGACCAAAATAAAGTAACAACTAAAGGCGCTCTCTTTGTCCGAAAAGCTGACCGTTCTTCAAGAATATGATGAAAATGCAACCAATCCTACAAACCAATAGTTCGTGTACTCAGTAGATATCCTATCTTCAGCTGCGGTAAATAAAGCAAACTAAAGAAGTAGCCTTTTCATTATAAGGTGTAAAGAACTTATTTAAAAGAAAAAAAAAACAAAAAACCCTCCCCTTTTATTTTTCAACGTGTAATAAATAAAGAGATGTCATTTCCAGGTTAAAAAGCTATCCGCTAATAACGCTACTAGACCCCTGAGAAGGATCTTAAGGGCCTTATTTTTCTAGTTTCTACATAACTACCCCGAATATCGGTAATCGTTTAAATTAAACCATAAGAAAATGAGTGAGTTTTTCCTTTACCTCATAACCAGACATGCTTCAGACATCTTTAATTTCACTTGTCTGACCAATACGAATATATATCATAAGAAATAAATTAAAGCGTTATTAATTTTTCATGCCTATCCAGGAAGTATTGTCCTGTCACTCGAGTGCACTTACGAGTAAATAAATTGATCGAAGATGAGAAGAGTTCTGATAACAAAGCCATTGAGAATGATATGGTCACTGAATAAAGAAATGTTATGATAACGAGGAAAACATATATACATTCGACCACGAATACAATGAAACTGGAAAAGAAATATTCTCTCTGTTTAAGCGAATCGAGAACGGCCGCTCCATTACGTTCTTCCTCTGAAAGTCCTGTCACACGAATTTTCGTATTTCTTGTGCTTGAGATTTTATTGTGGGTAGGAAGTATGACATCTAATCTGTTTGCAACTGTACTGTTTGATTTTTCTAACGAATCGTCAATATTAAAAACAGTACATCTTGCTTCGATTTATCTGTCTCATCAGAATGAAAAATGGAGCATCGCAGTGTAAACTTGATGCTTTTTAAATGTTATGTGGTGCTCAAAGCTAGGAAACTGTAATAAGTTTTTATTCTCCATTGTATACAACTCATGATCAACTGCTAAAATTATTTGTATGAACTTCAGTTCATCTAATCTCATCAGGATGTAAACATAGCCATATCAAAATATATGTATATATANNATATATATATATATATATATCATAATAAAGAAAAAATATTATCGACGAAAAGTGTTGAGAGTTCATAGTTCGCCTGTAGGAAAAGATGTTGCCCTGTAATATATTTAACATCTTTTTCTGTGAAGATTGAAAACGCTGAAATGGGATATAATACATGAATGAATTCCAGTGTCAATGAAGTCAAGTGAGGTATTACATGAAAATCAAGGAAAAGTAATGGTCGACTCAATCGAGCATTGTTTTTTCAGGCGGAAATGAGGCGATTCGTCCTTTTGAGAGTCGACGCTAATTAATTTTAACGAAGCTTCTTTGGAAGGAAAAGGTGATGAAAAAACAACTCTACTCTTGATGTGTTATTATAACCTCCGATTTAAAGAGCGAACACAATCATCATTTCAGTTACTCGCCATGAATAATCTCCTATTTCAGAAATAAACAAAGATGTTCAAGGAGCAGCTATTTAATATAAATGCAACGTATGTGAAATGAACCCGAATCGATATTGCAGCCACACCTATTACTTAACCTTTTAAACGTTACTTACAGGAACATATGCAACCATAGACATCGAGCGACACTTATTGAAACTCATCGGAAAGTTGTTAAAAATATATTTCTGAGAAATAGTCATATAGTATCCATTTCGTTATTAAACATTCTTTTTTGTTCAATTCCTTATCAGTGAGTTTGATTTTGATCATTAAGATGTTTTATGGCCATCTAAGAATTTCACTGAAATTGCTTAATTCCGTTTATCGTGAGGCGTTTACGGTTTCCGATGTATTGAAAATGCCGACCTCTGACCTGCTTCTGTTTCGATGAAATGGAAATGTCATAAATTGTGTAAAACTAATGTGAGAGTTCTCTTCCTAATGTAAAGACGACTTAATCCACATCTACCTTCTCTTCATTTCTGCTTGTTCTTCTTAAAATGTCCTTATCTTTATAAACACCATTGCCATAACTGCTTTCTAATTACATATTACTGTGATCCAATCATTTTTGCGATTCTTGGAACACCAACTTCGCATCAGTAAATCCACTTTAGCCCGGAAAGAAGAATATTTGTGATTTTCTTCTTTTTAAGGTCCAGCTGTGATTATTTTTGATGATATTAACATAAGGAAAAACTGCATTTGAGAAAAAAGGATGTTTATATACCAATTCTAAGAGGTTCTTTCGGAAGAAAAGCTCGAAAATATTCTGCGCATAACTTTATACCTAAATCGTGATTCAAAGATTTACTTTTTTGAGGTATTTTATTCATTATTTATGTAGGCTTCCATAGAACTGGATATCTTGGAGAAAAAGCGAATTTATTCTTTTATGTATGCTTGCTTATTTTTACTGAAAGAAACCTCAAATTCGTTTATAAATTTGAGGTTTCCAAAGGTGTGTCTAATGTGAGAATTCTCGCTTAGGAATTTCGAGTTTAGCATTAATCTCAGAGTTTCGAAGGTTTTACGGTGAATTCAGGCTCTTTCATTCCTTTCTTACGGATTATTATTAATCAGACGTGGGTATTCGCTCGACGTCCGTCATATCATTTATTTCGTCCACTTGGCTTCTTCACTTTTTCCCTCCATTCCCCTTTGACACCACACCTCGTCCCTTCGCTGTGATTTATAGTCGCTCTGACCGCTCGCTGCTGCCGACCGAGGCGACATCTCGAGGCCTAAATCCGAAGCTGTACTTCAATAGACAACATCGCTGTTGAATGTCGAACGCCCTATGGCTTCTACGAGAACACGTTTAAATTCATCACGGATGTTATCATGTAGCGTTTTAGGTGGGTTAAGAAATAAACATTAGCCATATCTGAATAAGTTCCAAACTAAAGTAATACCGAGTGGCATTGTTTAACGTTGTTATTATTATCTACTATTGGTTTATATCATTATTACGATTACCTAATAATGAGTGGTTCTAACAAACATGAGAATTAGATTTGGGAGTAGTTTCTTCTGTGTGATACTTGAACCGACTTCTGAGGACTTTTTGAAAAACCAACCCATTCTTGAGGAATATTCTTTTATTCCCTTGCGAGATTTTCCCAAGTTTTCAATGGAACCAGTGTCCTAAAAGATTATTTTCGTTTTTTCTCACATTGTTTCGCTGAATATTTTGCGGGATGTTTTTATTTATGTATAAAATTCATAGAAATGATCACAAGATCGTAGGGAACTGTCGTGTTCGCCTCAGATTGCTCGGTACGGCTTCCTTAAAAATGCGATATTTTTTTCATGAATTGCAAGCTTTATTTAAGTTTTACTCTGTTAAATCAGGGATAATTGTCCCTACAAAATCTAGGAGTATACCCTTAGAAGGATATCTGCCATATCCTTAAGGAAATTGAATGAATATTCTTGCTATTGAATTAATATTCTATTGAATGAATATTTCGGCGATGGAATATTGTTTACGATTCGAAGTTATTTATAACTTAAACGAAAATTTGGCAATTTTCACCAATCGCTATCTCTTACGATGACGAAATAGCTTGGACAATTGATCAGTTAGAGCGAAAGTCATAAGGGATAAGATATTGTTGGCCTCAAGGTAGGATTGAGCTGTTTTTAACAACAGCTTAAAATATTTTAGCCATCAGAGATATCGCAATCCAAAGAATATAGCTGCCTAAAATGGTTTCCATCACAAGCTAATTGACATTCAAAGAGTGATGCTTTTCATTCCAAATTGCCAAAATTGATGTTAATGAATAACTTTTCTATTAATATTAGCAACTATCTGCCCAAAGGAAAACAAAACCTTCCTTTAGATCACGGTTTAACCTTCAATATATATATGTTGCAATGGCAAAGACAAATACGAACCCTTTAAATATCCGCACTTCATATGCTCAATTGTTACGATTTCAACACCGTTTACGTAGGCCGCATTGAAACTAAAAAGGTTACCTATAAAATTTGAATTTTTTGTATTTATTATAGCCATTGATAAATTCATGTATGTCATTACATATATTTTTCCATGTAAATGTGCGACACATAATGTATGATTTATTTACATTTCATTGTATCTGTGTTCTGTTCAGGTGTTGTAATAACTCTATAATCATCTAATTATTGTTAAGATCTATACTGTCCACGAGAAGATTTTGGAGGGGTTTTCCTCCCGTCTTTCTGAGAATGCCGAGCAGATCTCATTATTATTTTTCTTACGTTCCATTTGACAGTTGCCGCCTGGTCCACCGACCAAATTGCAACGTTTTACTATTAAATAAATAAATATATATCTACCCTTTCCTCCTTCTCTTCCATGTTCTACTTCTCCCCCTGCCAAGATATCTTTACTTAGTCTTCTAGTGTTTAAATATGTTTACTAGTATTGCCATTTCACCTGACGATAATGATTAATCGTTCCAATCTAACTGCTATCAGCTTCTGCAATACTCCGCAGAGAAAACGACCAGAAAAGGCAATCCGTCTTGGCGATTATTTCCTTATGACGCATTTTCGTTTTCTCTCGGAATTCGGAGTTGTTCACTGGAACGAAAAACCAACTATCTCGGGCTCCCGAATAGCCAAGTGGGCACCGCTATCGACTTCGGTGAAAGCGGTCTCTGGTTCGATTACCGGTGAAGGCCTATGTGCGATATGGCCTAAGCTATCGAGGCACTTAGATCTGTAATAGATTTTTCGAATAGTTTCCGTTGGTAATCTAGTCTTCTTAAGCGTATCTCACCCGAGGGACTTAGTATATACCCTATAGCAGAAACTCTGCTGTCGAATCTAAAATCTCCTTTAAGAAACCTAAGCTGCTCTAAGTTGAACCATCTCTAGATTGGAGACTAATCCTCCTTCGTGAGGATCCCAAATCGCACAGCAATATTCTGGGAGAGGTCGAACCGAGGGAAAATACAGGAGGATTACAGGGTTACAGAAAGAAAGCCTTTTTGTTTTACAAGACGTAAAACTAGGAATATAAATAAAAGTATGAGAGGAAAGCCCCCCGTGGAAGAATTGAAAAGTTGAATTAAAGACCCAGATTATCTCTGGAGATAGGATCATGAATGTAAAGTTTCCACACTCAATGGAAATATTAGAAATATCTGTAAATATTCATTTCTGAATCGGGAAATAACGGAATTGAACAATTTACCGGAAGTTTTCGAACCTTTTCTCCCTTCCTGCGATGTTTTTATGAATAAAATTAAAATAATATCGTAAACTGAGAAAAATGTGACACTGCATCTAGTACTTATAGTAATAAGTGTATTAATAACGGCATAATAATATAATTACATTTAACTCTTGTTATATTACTAAGCATAATATTGAAATTGTGAATCAGAATCGTAAATTTGCTAATATTTTATTAATAAAATTGTATTATTTATTGCATTACATTGACGAACGCCGAAAGGCAGGGTACTTACATAGACATTGTATGACGTACTGCCTTCGGGAGGTTTTGGTGGGGCTTTCCTCCCTGATAGGGTGAATACTAGGCAGGAATATATACCCTCAATATTTCCCCTTGAATGAATAAGACTACCAACCGACATAAAGCCTATTAGCAATAATAACACGTGATAAATAAATAAATCTGGGAAAAAACTCCATACCTTTTACTCTCGATGAGCATCTACTCAGAATTTTACTGACTGACATTTGCATTCCCTCGGCCTTTTCTTATGACACTTCAAATTTGCTCTTTTATTGTAAATCTTTGGTGTTTATGTTGACTTCGAACTCTAGCGCACACTCTGAAATACGATAAGGTTGATACGGGCGACGTTGGTGGATCGCGTCAAAATCATCGCACTTCCTTATATATATTTAATTTAATAACGCTTAAATCGTTGTGTAAGTTATCGGTGTAATCTTGGAACACGACCTCTCTGTAAATGAGAGTATACAACATCGGCGAATAGTGTAATTATGATTTTAACACTATCGAGTAGATCAGCAGCTCCTAAACTAGGGTCCGTGGACCCCTGTGGGCCAACGAAATTATCCTAAAGTAAAAAGGTGTTTCCTAATTAATGTTGTGTTCAGGCTTGCTTTTTTTAATTTGGTTACATTTTCCTCTTAAATAAATCTATTAAATCATTTAAAAGTAAAGTTTTCGCAATTAATTTGATCATTATATGTATACGAAAGCACAGACTTTTTTGGGTCTGCAATAAAATAAGGAAAGCGGGGTCCTCAGCCCACTAAAGTTTAGAGAGAAAAAAGTAAAGAACCACTGCACTGCATCGTTAAATTAGGACAAAAATCGGCTCTATTACACTTTTCAATGGAACACAGAATGTCACGGATACTTAGTGAAAATCCTCTCGGGTTGTCTGCTGGGTAATTACTCAGGAAATCGACGTTTCGGCCGCAGACTCGGTGAACGTCACCAGGTCTGTGCCACGCATACTTCATCGGATAAAAATCTGCGCAACGCAACTCATTGCGATCCGGGGAAGGATTAAATTCATTTCCGTCAATTTGAGCCATCAACTTTAGGTTCAGTTTAACATGGGACACTCTATCGAATACTTTCCAGAAATCTAGAAATCCGGCATCTGTTCTAATACCTTGATCAGCTGCTTTAACTACGTCATTGGGAAAAAGGAATATTTGGGTCTTACAAGACCTGCCTTTACGGAAGCCGTTCTGATATTTACCAATCGTCCCTCTGTTAAAAAGAAGGCGCATTAATATAATATGCTTCATTGTTTTTCAAAAATGTGATGTTAGAGAATTCGGGCCGGTAGTCGTCTTGCTACGAAGTGATGTGCACTCTTTTGCACGACATTTGTACAACACCCTCGTCCGAGATTTTCATATAAAATACGAAAAGAAAGGGAGCTCATTCGCGATTGTGATGGAATACCTTCTCGCTCCGGCGCTTTTTTCCTGTCAACCTGTCGCACTGACTTTGCTATTCCATCAATTAGCAACTCGATCGGTTCCATTTTTGAATCAACGAGTCTAAAAAAAGTCATCAATGCGACTAGAATCTAGAGTAAAGCATTCCTGATGGTGCCGATTAAGTAGAATCGCTTTGCCTGTCAATTAGCTGGCGGCAATTCCCTTTTCGTTAACGAAACTGAAGACTTACCTCTGCGAGATTCTCGGACTTATGATCGAAATTCTTTCTGGTCGCGCCGCAGTGACTCAAGCAGAGGTTTTAAACACTCCGTAAGTCGTATGTCGGCAAATTTATACACAAACGGTAATCCGGAGCTTCCCGTTTGTTTCTAAACGCGAGATCCGCCTGCCGACATACGGCTTTCGGAGTGTTTTTTAACCTCTGTTTCATTAACAACCGTGTTCCAACTTTCTTTTCTTTTAGCGACTCAATCAGTGTTAACTTTCAGCCTTATATGTATTAAAATTAGGACCAAGTATGACATTGCGTATTTGTGACGTAGTAAAGAATAGAATATGATGAAGACATATTTTGAGCGCAAGACGGGGTTAATTCTCCGCAATCAAGTAGAATAATGAAGAGGGAAAATTATATTTTATCTGTCTTGAAAGATGATCGCAAACGATGCCAAGTTTTTGAAACTAGATGTATAAGAGTGTTTAGGTAGAAATACTTGAGAAAGGTTCCTACATGAACGAATACTCAAAATGAAGTTCGAGAAAGATAGAGCGAGAAATTATTGAGTGCATTTCTGTAGGAATATTAGAGGGTTTATTTGGAAGGCGTTCTAGAAATAGGAGGACAAAGGAAATGGAAAAAGGAAGAGGCGTTGGAAGAGATTAATGAAAATCTGTGTTCGCGAGCACATGCGACGGCTTTCAAAGGGAGGCTTAAAAAAGAACTCAGATTAGTTATTGAAGAAGTTACAAAGACGCTGAGAGTGGAAATCATGAAAGGGAAGATTGTTAAAAGCGGAAGAATGGACAGAGAGACAAAGAAAAGGGATGCGATGGAGGGAAAAGCCATGGAAACACTCGAATAAATGAATTTAAGATGCGTGCTCACGATCATGGTTTGGGTATCAACGCCGAGGGCAGCTTGTTGAAACCTGCGATGAGTTTGAGTGTAAGCGGCATTTGCGATTGATTGCGAATGTGTTTGATATAGAGCTCCCTATTTTTATTTGATTTGTCTCTGTTATTCTTGGTCGTCTGTGAGTGCTTTGGTGTTTAAAAACAATTTTTAAATTGGCAGAAGGTTACTAATCCGTTCTTGGGTGCTGTCATAGATTATAGCAAATTCAAAGCAATGATAAGGTTGCAAATGAATACGTAGGATCAAACATGCCAAAGTTTGTGTTGTTGGTGTAACAGTATTTATTGCATTATATTTATCATATATTTAACTATCATTTCGAGCAAGAAGCGAGAAATTAGACACTGCATCTTCCTGGGAGGTCTGAACACGTCTGTAACACGGCGATTCGATAGCACGGGGGACAGCGGTTTCTGGGAACATAGCAATCAGTGAATTTCGAGCACCAGGGATATTTCCGTTCGACCAAGAAACAATTCCATATCATTTCTTTAGGGAGATGCTGTTGGCCAGTTGGCTTCCAGAGGTTGCGAACACAGCAGAATGCGTACAAGCGCAGAGGGTTCAGCCTTAAATCATCAAACTCACTAATAACGGTCTTGGAACCTTTAAATCGACTGGTGAATGCTTGCGCAAGTTAAGTCCGGCGAAAAAAACTTCCAGGAAAGATATGGAAACGAAAGATAAAGAAAAGTTTGGAATTACGAAGAGGACTCTAGGGAAAAGATGGCTGAGACAATGATGAAGCAGTTGATACGATGACGGTTACCAAGAGAGTATAGAAAGTAAAAGCGAAAGAACTGGAGAGTGATTCCGGCAGAATACTCGTAGATAAAGAAAGCGTATGCCACAAGAGTGGACGGATAATTATTACCGCGCAAGAGAAACCGCGGACTGTAGATCTGTTCGGTTTTTGCGATGCAATAAGTGCTTGAGTTAAAATTCCATTTGTACGGCGATAAATGCAATATTTGTGGGAGGGGGAAAAACGGAAATTTGTTCATTAAGTTCTTTAGTAATTTGAAGAGATTATTTGTATAATTATTCCTTATGTGCTCAATGTATTTTGTTCAACTATGGTTCTTTTCACTCGGCCGTCACTCCCGTACTGTCGGGAGATATTGCCAATAAAGTATATTTTGTTTTTTACTAAAATGGGGAATAAAAAGTTTTCTTTTGCAAATTAAACATTTTTGCGATAATTGAAGTACGTGTTAGTGTTATTAATCTAATTTCACATTTTCAAGTGAAATGCAATCCATACTACAGTGATTTATACGTTAAGTGAGTCATCTCTCCCGTTTCGAAGATAGGGATTTAGATTAGATATCATTATTTAAAGCGACTTTTAACAAATATTTGGCGCTGCACACACTTACGAAGGCTTAAAAATATGAAATCAATCGAGACTAAGTTTCAATGCTTTCCGAAATTGGTGATATTCCTTTCCGTAAGAATATGATAACTAAAAATTGCAATTCCAACTATTCATTAAGGGATGGGGACTGAATAATTGGGATTGACAGGATAGAGAGGGGTCTTCACTTTTTTATATACAAGATATCGAAACGCATAGATATGAAGGGATTTCATAAGAAAGTAAGCTATTTGATGGTTCGTAAGAAAATATAGGTTCTAAATAAGTTAAAGAAGTAGTTGAGAAACAAATAATTCAATAATGTTGCTTCTGTATTGAGTTGAATAATAATAACAGGAATTAAGAATAGTCATTGAAAACAACGCAGCGCTACGTAATAATGATCGAAGCAATGATTTTTGAAATGTTAATCGAAAGAGGAAATATAATAATCGGAACAGCCCAAAAAGTTTACAATTGATACAATCTCAATGCGGCCAAGCCTCCGAAGTTAGTTGAGTTAGTCGGCACATTACCATCGATGGGAGAATTTGTATGCAGGGGCGAAATAAGAAAAAAGCAGAAAGAGGAAGTCCCTTTCCGACCATTAGGAATTTTAGCATCCATTCTCGCTTTGTAAATGAAAATTTCAATCTTCATTCAACTCTTGAGATTAATTATTTTCTTAATTTTTCACGCTGAGAAAAGTGAAAAAAATCCCACTATTCCTCCATTCGCACGATGCGCCTCTGCTGGAATTTACATTTCCTGCAATTTATGCGAAATGATTAAGGGGGCGTCAAGAGGGGAAACATAAAAACGCTAAAAATTCCAAGAAATAAGAAAAGTAGCGATACTTGCAGCGGTAGTCTTTTTTATAGAGTATTTTTTTTATAAGTTTTGGAGTTATACATATTAACAGCTGCCTCGATCTATTATACGAAATAGATGTTGTGGAAGTATAGTATTAGAAATTTATATTTTCTCATTGTTTCATAGTTACTTCATTCACTTTGGTGGTGATTATTTCTTACTGCTTTTAATTACCCCCAGAATCCATCGTTTTAAGCTCTAATCCTTCCTAAGAAACGACCTCTCACCCATTTTTATTCCAACTCTCTTCTCTTTGACCCCTTTTTCCCAAAATCATTACTTCCATCACTTTCATCTTCTCAGTGTTCTTTTGAAATGAATAATCCTCCCAAAGCATTTTCGCCCTCTTTTTAATGCGCTCCTTCGTCTGTTTTCTCGGACTGTTTTTGCGATTCCAATTTCGTATCACTCTTTAGTTGAAATTTCTCGCCTTTCGCCCTTCAATTTCGTAATCAGTAACCATCTTACTCCCTCTGTTCAAAAATGCTCTTTCTCTTTGCAATCATTTTGTGTTTGAGGAGAGTGCACTGGATTCTTTTACAGATCTCGATGTGCCTTTAAGACTTAAATCACTAATTCAGTTACTATTAATACGGTTCAAAATGGAAAGCATTTCTTGCAAATTATCACCATATTTATAAAAATGTAATTTCCATATCTATCACATCCCTTTCCTGAAAAGATTAGACCAAGATAAATATGTGACGAATTGGATGATTATGGAATAAGAATATTATAACTGAAAATGGTTTTCGGTGTTGGTATTCGTAAGATTTACTGTAAGATATTTCACCAAAAATACTGTTTATAAGTTCCCCTTCAGAGGCCGAGTGATCATTGAAAATAGATTTTATTTCGAAGAATTCGATAAGTTAATATTTGACTACAGTGCTTCTAAACAATTAAGAGATAGCGATTTTACCTTTGGTGAAAGCGGTCCCAGGTTCGATTCCTATCGAGGGACCACACTTGCGAAATTATTTTAGTTGTAGATGGATTTTTAACAAAACTGCTGCTTCTGGTTTCATGCAGATCCCTATTTCTCGACGATGCTTTAATAATAATAATAATAAATTTATTTATGCAAAGACATACATAAGTATATATAGGACACGTCAAAAACAAAATTTTACAAGTTTAACCAGTATAATACGTATAATTACATTTGAAGCAAAACTACATTAATCAATATTAAGTCAATACAATAACAATTACAACATCACAAATGCACCAGAATTACAACACTTATTGAAAATTACATACTTCACTCCTACTACACATTAGAAATGCCCTTCGTTAAAAATTCATCCACATTATAAAATGCTTCAGCCTGGAGATATTCTTTTATTTTTTTACAAAATGGTACCTTTCTATTATTTTTAATTGACGAAGGTAATTTGTTATAAATTTTTGAATCCATTACCTCAATGCTTCTCCCTGTTAAACTGAGCCTGTGGAATGTGGTCCTCAAGTTGCCTCTTCCTCTAGTTAAGTGGTCACGCTGAACCTCTTGCTTCAAGTACCTATCTACATTCTGATGGATGTAGGCAGCACATGCATATATATATGCAGAGGGCATAGTCATTATTCCATATTCCCTGAATAAAGGTTTACATGATTCTCTCCTGTGTACCTTAGCCATGGCTCTAATTACTCTCTTTTGAATTATAAAGATATTTTTCCAATGGAGGGAGTTTCCCCTTATCATGATACCGTATGTCATTGTTGAATGAAAAGTTGCAAAGTGTGCAACCTTCAGTATATTTGCTGTAACAACCAGAGCCAGTTTACTAATTAGGTAAGTGAGTCTACTTAACTTTGATCCTAGGTATCTAATGTGGTCTCCCCAGTTAAGACGTTGGTTTATGATAATTCCCAGGTAGTTCAAAGATTCTTGATTTTCATTTATTAGGTTTCTGGCAAGAGAGAATGTAATATCTTGTTTTTTCCCCGGATTTTCAATAAGTTGGTTTTGATTAAACCAATTAGTTATTTTATTTGTTTCAGCCTTTATTTGAGACTCTGCAACATCCACTTTTTTATTTTTTACTAAGATGGCAGTGTCATCGGCAAATTGAAATACTTTAGCATTGCAGGAATGACTCAGATCATTCTCGTATATTAGGAAAAGGAAAGGTCCTAGGACAGAACCTTGAGGAGTCCCATATTTTACTATATTTTTACCAGATAGCTTATTGTTAACAGATACACACTGACATCTGCCCCTTATATAACTCTCCAATAGCCTCAAAGGAGTACCTCTTACACCATAGGAACATCATTTTGAGAGAAGCTTTGGGTCGGAAACACTATCAAAAGCCTTAGACAAAAATCACTTACGGAAACAAGAGTACTTTCATTACCTTCTAAGGAACAATATATATCACTAATCGTTGCCATGACACATTCAATTGCACCTTTACCTATGAGAAAACTAAATTGTGTGTTACTTATCAAATTGTTCACTTCAAAGTTTTTACAAATTCTTGAAAATAGTGCTTTCTCTATCTCTTAATAGGTAAAATGAATTCAAGTTTGAACGAGAAAGCTTATGTTTGCACTCATCATCCTGCTTTATATTTGAGATATCAACTAGTTTGTCAATTACATTGGTAAAGTAATTATTAAAAATATCGGGTGACATGTCAGTTAAGCAATTTTCTGACTTGAATTGTGTCTCAGCTTTGATTACATTCCATAATGCCAGATATAGTTTTGCTAGATATATTATAGACTATTTGGTAGACACCTTTTGGACTGTGTCTTGTCCTACTGCTTGTTACTTTGACTCAACCGAACTTACCTACTTTTTCCTAAGCTGGTGTATTTTTTAAAGCCAACTGAAAATATACCATCGATAATTTTAAAACTATCTCTCTACATTAGCTGCCTGCGCAGAATTCTTGCCACCTCTGACGCAACTCGCGAAACGGGTTATACATCGTTAGAAAAAGTAATTATTTTTCTTTACAATGATTTACATCAGGAACTTATATCGATCCCCTGATTAATCAGAGTCTCTGTAAATCCAATCAGAAAAGGTAAATTCACGACTCGTCTATGTTTACACCATTGCAGAACAACGGCCATGCGTCACAGGAAAAACAAACTTTGAGTAAATGTGTGGTGTGTAGTCTTGAAGCATGCTCCCCGTTTTTAAGATCTGATCTTAATCCATTTTGTGGTAATTTCCCTTCTTTTGGTGCTTGTCTCGATTTCGTGCGGCTATTCTTACTAATTTAATTTAGCAAATGCAATAAATTCTGCAAGCGATAAATGTGAGCTACAGATGCATGTCTTATAGAAATTCTTTGACTCATCTGGAGTCGAAGCAGGGACAGTAAAGGAGATGAAAAGTAAGATTTTATCTGCGCAGGGAAGAGATTTGATAATATACCAGTTTTGAAAGTTCGACTACGTTTAGTTTTAGAGATATTGGAAAAAATAGAGCTGTCAGCTCGTCTGGAGTCGAACCGGGGAAGGGTAAATAAAAAGTAGCCTATCTACCTATTCAAGACGTACTTTATCATTCTGCCAAATTTCATCAAAATCGGTTGGATAGTTTTTGCGTGATGAGGTAACAGTCAAACGGAATTTCAAAAAGAGGTGATTTGTATTCAGTGTCACCCCTAATAACCAAATCTACAACTTTTTCGAAAATTGCTTCAATGTACAGACACGGCTCCCGTTAGTTTGATCATACTAATAGATTGTTAATTCATTTGAAACGAAAATAATCACAATTTTGTAAATAATACAATAGTTACAATATTATGAAATATATTTATAACTAATAAACGCCCCCGTCAAGCATTACGGAACTTAAAATAGTTTAAAATTCTTATAACAATTATAATATTTAAAACCTTAGATCATAATATTTAAAACCGTCGAAGATTTACATGATATATACTATAAATTTCTTAAATTTTTATACTGTATATTCTTCTCTTAATGTTCAGTAATTCTAAAGTATAGCCTATCATTTAGCACATTCAAAATTGAGTGACAAGTATAAGCTGGACGATTTCGCGTCACTCTTTGAAGATTTTCATTAGGTCGATTTTCTTATTCGCTCTATGAATTCCAATCGCATCAAATTATTTCGCTTTTCTATGGCAACCGTTCAGCAGTGCACCAGATCCAGCGATACGTAAGCATATACGTATATGTTGAACAATATCGACCCTACATTTCAGGTTTAATTTACATGTAGTCAATTAGATATCTTTAAAGGATAAGTTACCGTAAGTACGTAGATGAAATCTAATCATTGTCTCTAAACAATTCCGCTAGAAGGTTGCAGTGGCTTAAGTGCCTTTTCTAGTAAAACGCAAAATTTGGTAGGCGACATATTTAGAGTGACAGAGGTTGGCCAGAAAAGAGGAAGGAAAATGGGGAAAAGAGATAAAGCGGATTACATAAAGATACCCACGGCTTTAAGGAGGAAGAGCTTTCGATGATTGGGGTCTTCGGCTAGGATTAGTTTTCAAAAATGCTGAGAACCCAATCCAAACCACTAACCTAACTAAACCTGCGCAAATAAGACGAGGTTGCTTTGCTTCCAAAAATATTAATTTTTGCTTATTTCTTGACTATTAAGGACTATTCTCCTTCTTCAGCATCGGATCAGATTCCATTCATATGGAGGCGTATTCATAGATATCGATATAAAATTAAATTAGAATAAAAAACGGAAATGTAAAATTAATCTCTCATCCAAATCGAATTTTGAGGTCTTCAACGGAAGATGGAAAACAATTTTTAACTCATTTATGACGCATATAATTTAAATATCCATCAAGGAAACTAGGAAAATTTTTGTTGAGATTATGAATGAAACATAGACTTATATAGAGTCAAATTACTCTACTCTTTACTTTACTCTCTAAAGGCAATTGCAAACCTAAAAGGTATGATAGAGAGGTTAGAAAGGCTTTTCGAAAACAGAGAGCTCAGCACGGAAAAGTGAAGACCTTACTGGGAAATGGAAAGATATATGTGAGTCTAAGAGAACCATTATTTCTACAGAAGCAAAAGAAAGCGATATCCGACACTAAACATATTGTGCGTAATGCCCACCGCAACTTTAAGCAAACATTTCTTGGAAAATGCCTAGAGGAGAACCCTAAAGCTTTCTGGTTTTATGACAGAGAGATACAGGTAATGATGCAAACGGTAAGCTCGTTAAAGGATAATTATGGAAATACAGCTGCGATGAAAAGAGAATGGGAATATCATAAATGACTTTTATCAAAGCAATTCACGCCCTTTAGCAGAAGAGATATGCCTCCGTAGATTAATAAACTCGCGTCGAAGCCAAGTATATGCTTCACTGAAGATGGAATCATAAAACTCCTGCGTAAAATTAAGCCGAATAAATCGCCAGGTGCAGAAGGTATTCTGGCTAGACCAGTGTTTCCCAAACTTTTTCATACCACCATATACCACTTGGATCCATACCACCACCCCCTAATATGAAAATCTACGAATATTAATATCAGTATGGCCATAGGTGATGAAAGATAAACAAGAAATTGAACAGTACAATGTTAAAAATATCCACCAAACTACTGAATGACAGTTTTCTGATGTTGTATTGATACTATAAATCCAGTAGAACTCAATTGAGGAAGACAGATTATAGGCATTGTGATAAAATTTTTTTTTCATCTAGCGCCCCCCTAGATTAGACCAGCGCTCCTAGGGGGGCGGCATCGCCCACTTTGGGAATCACTGGGCTAGAATGTTGAAAGAACTGGCAGAGAGCGTAGCCCTATAGCTTAAAATTATATTTATAAAGTAAATGAAAGAAGGCAGTCTCCAAATAGATTGAAATTTAGCTAACGTAACACTTGTTTATAAATGCGGGTTAAGGGAGAACCCATGAATAGACCCAATTCAATAACTTCGCTGTTATTGTTATGGAACTTGTCATTTTCAGCTCACTCCTTTATTCTACGAAAGCAATAGTTTTCTCAGTAACAACCAACTGAATTTATGAAAGGCCAGTTCATGCGAAGCTATTGTTATTTTTTTACGGTATCTTAAAGTCGTCTGACGGTAAAAAGCAAGTGGGCGCTATTTTCCTTGACTTAAGAAAGCTTTTGACACCGTCCCAACATAAAAAAATAATTCACAAATTAAAATTTAATAAGGAGGTTATTGACTGCGTCAAGCTCTTCATATATGAAAAGGAACAACAAGTAATTCTGGTGGCATTAGTTCAGAGAAAGTCACAAAAAAGTCATTCAAACAAAGTTACCTCAGGCGTACATCAACCAGCGTAAAACTGGGCTCAATTTTTCCAGATATATTTGAATGACCTGAGCGAAGAGATTGATAGCAATGTGAGGGTATTTGCGGATGACTCAGTAATATATAAGGACGTACTAAACAAGGAAGATTGCATTTAAATATCAAACTATTGAGCTTATACTCAAAGGTGGTGCGAGAAATTGCAACTAGAACTTAATGTAAGTAATTGCTCCGAAGTTAATTGCTTCGAAAGGAAACAATAGCATCAGAACCACCCGTATAACCCGTAACGGAATGAATATAAATGTTGTTGACTCAGTTGAATATCTCTGAATCACCCTTACAAATTACTTAAACTGGAGCAAACATATTCGAAAAATTTACGGTAAAGTAACAAAAATCTCGGTTTTTTAAAGCGCATTTTGGGCATATGTAATGAGTACTAATCTTTATAAATACCATTGTGCGGTACTTTTATTGTTATCCATATAGGTATGCATATGATTATTTTTAATGTTATATTGTGACTTTACCTATTATGATTTAATAAGCTTTTTATCATTATGTTATCTAAACTAAGCGCACAAAAGGTTTTCCTTAAAAACAGGCTGGTGATTTGAGCTAGGAACAAATAAACGAAATTTATTTCGGAGTTTACTTTTACATAGTGTTAAGGCAATGTTGAAATGTTTAAGAGTTTATAAATACATCCCATTTGCTGGACAATGGTAGACACGAGGGTAATGTAGATGGCCACACGGTCTATTAACTTCTTTGTTGATGAAGCTGAGCGCCCATTATACTGCTCGGTTAGCGTCAAGTTGATCGAAAAAAATATTTCTTGAGCTGTATTAATTTCGCGCACACCTGATATCCTTCTTACTGCAACTTAGTAAATATTTACTTCTTAAAACGCGAATCTTGCGTAATGAAATTGCTAAAATCGCGAGAACCAGAATACAACGAATTTGTGATACTTCAGTAATTTTTGTATCTAAATGTAACAGAAAACAACTAAATATTTTTATTCCAGCTAGATATTGTTCCATTAAGTAGCGTAAAAAATATCGATTTCAGATATGTTTTATGAATAATATTCACAAAACCTTGATTTTTTAAAGTTTACAGGCTCTTTAATCACTCTGTTTTAGCGGAGGACTTTCGGATAATTATTAGTCTTGATCAACGGTTTGTTTATTTTTCAAGTAATATACCTTTATTATTAGGAATTCAAATGCCAGACCATAGAGCTGGACGAATTCGCGTCACTCTTNCTTGATTTTTTAAAGTTTACAGGCTCTTTAATCTCTCTGTTTTAGCGGAGGACTTTCGGATAATTCTAAGTCTTGATCAACGGTTTGTTTATTTTTCAAGTAATATACCTTTATTATTAGGAATTCAAATGCCAGACCATAGACTTGTTTAACTCGCCTATCAGTGTAGAGCTGTTTCAAGTTATGCCTACAACAGAACAATCTCCGGGATTTTAACAGATCTGATACAGCGCTCGCTACATATTTCAACACAGAGTTGTGAGAATAGCAAAGCCGACTACCAACAATTTCACTGCTTTGATACCTCGTTCCCATATGCATCATTTTCCGAACGCGTAATTCTCAAATCGTTTCACTCAGTTCGATTAAGTTTGATGTTTCACCTCTCATTGATAACGAAGAATTTGAATGCATCTGTGTAATTCTTAGCCGATACTTATTCTCCCGTGAGTTAATCTAAAATTAGGAGATATTACGACTTTGTTGGAAATGAAAAATGTTTCATTGATGCACTTGCTTTTTTCGAAAGAACGTGGAAATGATTCCAATTCGATCCTCCGCTCTGATTTTTTATCCCATGGTAATTTTGTTCTTTCATAATAAATGTTCGCATGCTGCAAAAGTTCATTGTGGAAGATAATTTTTTGGTATAAAATTTCTGCCTGGAAGATTAACTCCAAGCGGTAGATTACTTTCACGAAATAGATTTTCTCATCCGATGTAATGGATTGATGAGGACAGATGGGAAAGCAATATCTGCGCACGCTATCGGATAACCCATTTGGAGTGGAGTTCAGGTAGCTACAGATATCTATTGAGACAATCATTATTATTGCAAAACTCTTTTCACATAATGTTATCAATTATTACGGAATGGTATTTTTTTAAATTTCCTTACAGTGTAAATTGAATTCTTTTAAAAGCTTAAAAGAGTCCTGAAGATTCATGATTTCCTTTTGTTTTATAATTCTCTTTAAAACCACTCCGGACGATCAAATTTCACGTTACCAAGATTTTCAATTCCAGGCTTATCATGTGGATTATTCCAGGATGCATATCTCTTACAAGTCAACCTTTTCAACCGGTTCATATCCTTATTATTCGCAGCGTTAACACTAACCATGACATACTTTTCATTAAAGCCCTCCTCTATCAATCCCTCCTTTCACCATTCCTTCCAATATCCTCTTTAGCAGACTCTTCTGACTTAGTTTGTACACTATCAATTTCCTTCATCTTTTCACCAAAGTTTGCTGCAGAATTATCTCTGGGGACGTGGGGAAGGAGGCGAAGAGAATAGAAGTGAAATAAATGTATTTTGAGAAGGGAGATAATATATAAGAGGGGAGGGGGAAAATGGAGAGTGAAAGGTTACGCCTTTTAGAAAACCTCGTAAGTAGTATAGAAATAATTCGCTGGAAGTTGCATATTAAGAGGCCGAAACAGAAGTAGATTGGATTTCAGAGACGAACTTGGTGAACATTTGTTCCTTTTTTCTTACCAAGTTTATATTTTCTATTTGTAAATTTCAAAAAGTAATCTTTTATAGATGTAGATATTGTACTGCATTCATTTTCATGCATATCTTTAATGCGCTTTATTTCGACAGGAGGGCAAAGTTAGACGTCTACCCATCAACCAATTTATTAACTACACTACCTCTTTCGGAGGTTTAAATTCATAACTACAAAAGCCTGACGTAAATACTCGTGAATGTGCGATCCCACGAAGTTGTACAAAATGTCGGTATTTTACGAATTTTATAGTTGAGCCCAGGGGCGGATTTATAATTAGACGTAATAGGCGCTAGCTGAGGGCCTCAATAAGACTGGTCTTATGAACTCTCAGTGACAAATTGTTCGGGGTTTTCTCTTCAAAAGAGAATTTTATATTTGTCGACTAAGTCTACATAATACGATTACATAGCTTATGTCACTAGATAATAGAAAAAGTCAATCCATCATTCATTGTAATTTATAGAAATACTAGGTAATGTCATTCAAAACTTCTTTGTCTATTCTCGCCGTTTCGAAGCGACTGAGATTTCTATGGGATGTATGAAAAATATTGGAATTTTCACTCATAATTCATAAGAGGGCCTCAATCTGATCTTTGCATTGGGGCCTCGGAGAGCTTAAATCCGCCCCTAGTCGAACCAAGGTTTTCCCATAGTCATTAAATGATGATGAACCACTCATCAGTCGAGAAGAAGATGGAGAACGGATATCGATGGATCGAAATGGAAGTCTCTCTTGACATTATCACCAATCAGTGAATTTTTTAGCCCTAAGGTCATCCTCATGGCCTCCTCCATTAGGCTTTGGAAAGGGAATGACATGAATGGATCTTGAATTCGATTTAAAGCTACGTATGTACGTTCCTGAGCTCATCACGGTCTGAGAGCCAGGGTCTGCATACAGATTCGTAAATATAGTCTAGAAGAGAGAGAGAGGCAGTAGTTCTGTTTCACATCGCGGCTGAAAATTTTATCCACTCTCAGTATTTTAACGTGCCGTTCCCCTCTTCAATGAGGTTTCCCCACGAGAGGGAACTCTCCGCGATGTATCGCACTCGATGTAGTGGAACTCTTTGAAAAGGTTTTCGAATGCCTTACATTGCAATTGGCCAACATGCTTAGTTAGCAACTCCATCGAGAGAAAAACGAAGCAGTTGCATGGAAAGTGGGAGAAAAGGCGGTCAGTTGGAAGTGGCGATTAGGGGGATAAGAAGAATGACGTTGGCGGATGTCCGGGTCAGATGAGGGGAAAAGGGTACGGAAGGAAAAGATGGATGCGCCAGGAATGGGAAGAGAGAGAGAGAGACAGAGGAGTATTTTTGCTGGAGGATTGAATTATGGGAGTTGATGGTGGATAGCTCGAATACTGGTAATGTCGGAGATGTATGACGATCTTCTCAATAACGCCGATGGCGTAACAATCGGCGGTTTTTATCCATGCGCGAACTTAGAATTCTCTCGTCGCATTACTAAACTATAATCAAAGCTGGAAGTATTTTCGTTGGTGTGAGAATCTGGTTTACTATTTCGGGAATTACCAGGAATTCCTTAGAAATCTGCATGGACCATTTGTATTTATCTGAATATCTATTTGAGGATATTCAAAGTAATTAGAAAGAAAAGTATATAGTTGGTTGGCTTTCTTTTTGTTCTAAATTCCACCGCTTGGTATCCGTGACCACTGCTGATTAATTTTCAAATAACTAAAAAACCAATTCTGACCAGAGTCATCTCTACTTTCTATTTCCTAAAATATGCGTGATTGCAAGGGGCTATTTTTGTGCTTGCTTATATTTTTTTGGTCCAATTTTTATTTCGCAATACCATACACATTTAAGGATATATGTACTTGATTTATTATTTCCTACTCAAAACATTTTATCGCAAATTGAATTTCTGGCCTCCGACAAACAACTGCATGCAACTGTTATTGTCATGTTTTCCAATTTCGCTACTTAACACGTCCAACTCTTGATGTCATGGTAACTCAAACATCATTTGACGGCGATTTAAACTGATTTTTTATCTCTATGATTTATAACCAAACTTCTCATGTGTTGCTGTAATATTTCCATCGTTTTATGAGTGTTGTTTAAAATTTAGAGTATTTAATTACAGGTTCCTGAAATCTCAACCTTTTGATAGCTTCAAGAGTAACGTAAGATTGTAACGAAGTAAACTCTTCCATTTTTTTTACTTTCTTAAGTGAAGAATCAAAGTTGGTATTAGGCTTCTCGATAGCAAGGCGGAGTAAAATTGCGCGACAAAGTTGTCGAATATCAACAAGGACAGTAAAAGTTTATCTATTAACACACATCATTAAGTGATCGCTGTTACTTGAAGGAACGTGTTAGTAGAGCAAAAATAGAATTAATAAATACCGAAAAATAATCAATTGGGGTCAATGCATCGTTAACTTGAATCAATGGCTGTGGAATCCTTTAGGATCGATTTCTAGATGGCAATAAGGAAATGCCAAGTTCGCCATGTATACTTACATTCTATTCTAATACATGTTAATTTACTGTGCTCGGAAAATAGTCGTGTGATTAAAGTTTAGAGTAAAGATTATACAGAAGAGAGGTTTGTGCCTGCATATTACGGGGAAAGTAATTGAGAAAATTATATTTGACAAATAGTATTCTGCATGGGTAACCGATTTGCATAATTAAATGAAAATAACCTATTTAAATGTTAATTTGAAGAATTTTCTCGAAGTTTGTGGCATATAGTCAGTCAGGTAGTCAGTTTAAAAATAGCGACAGAGGGTAGGAATCGCGCTTTTTCTCTAGTTGGCGCCTTAGATCCGAGTCAAGGCCTAAACTCCATATTATAAATTAAGTCATTTCTCAAAATCAGTGTAGGAAATCGGTTCATTTAATGCTGTGAAATAGGCAATCTGAGTGTGACACTTTGAAACGAAATAGAGGTATGAGGATCCTCGTTGTATATTCATTAAATCATCATAGATTTCCAGACCTCATTATCCAGCCTCGTTATCAAGCCTTAGTGTAGCGTATTTTTGCCTTTGCAACATATGTTAAGCAGTTTCTTGTACGAACTAGTCAGTTATGTTAACTAATTAAATATGTTAATATTAAATAACCGACTCATATAGTTTTTAGTTAGTATTACGGAATACTACCACAGAGTCCATTTTACTAATAAATTTGTCATTGCGCAGAAATAAGCTTGGTAGTTTAGAAAAAATAAAATTTCGGAACAGTTTTCGATTTACTTGCGGAGTCCATAGGTAAATTTTACAGGGGTTAATTTAGCGATTCTCTGCAAGCGATTTTTGCGAGAGCGAGAATTGGAAAAAGTACAGCGAAAGGCAATGCGTTTCGAAAAATTATTAAGATAAATCAGTATGCGTCGCTCAAATGCTTCAAGGCGCAGGATGGGAATCTCTAAAAGATAGATGTTTTAAACAAAGGATACATTTACTTAAGTTTAGAGAAGGCACTTTCGTAGAAGATGTAATCGATATTATGCGTCCTCCCTGTCGTGCATGCCGTTCTGATTCTGATTGTGAGAGAAAAATCAGAGAAATAGACGCGAGATCAAGCCGTTTCAAAAATTCATTTTTTCCGCGAACGATACGCGAAAGTAATCGATTAGGGAAGTGGAGTCATCATGCATCCCCTGCTATGCGCCGAAATGCGGCTTGCTGGGTACATATTATGTAGATGTAGACGTGTCGTAGGTTCCTTATTAAACAAAGTCTTCGTTTTTTGCACCTTTTAAAATGTTTTACTTACTAAGGCAAATGCTTAGCTCGCAACTTTTTTATTTTTCTGTATATTTTACTGTGGATCAAAGGGTAGACTGTTCCTTGTAGTACCATTTTCATCCAATAATGTCGTTGATGTTCCATTTTCATCATCGTTGGTTACAAATCCAAAGACTGGTTTGTTTCAAATCTATTTCACATATTGTTTCCTACCATTACCTCACTTCTAAGCTTGACAATAGCCAAAGATTATGAAGAAAAACCTTCGCAACATCGAAATTGCAAAGTTTTTCTTCTTTCTTTTGTAATACCGTTCCTCGAAGTCCAGCGTAGTATGATTGATTACATTGACAATAAGCATTACAGCTCTCTCTCATAACTCAGCCTAGATCTTCCTCTAATCGTTCCTTCCAATACTGATTTTAGCAGACGTTTCAATGTAATTGATTTCCCTCGTCTCGCCACCAATGTTTTCTCTAGACTTTTCTTATTTACACACTTTTTCATTTAACCGGGTAGTTACTCCGTTACTTTTCATTTTCATCATTTATCTGTAGGACCGCATCTTAGATGCTACTAATCTTTAGTCTCATTACAGTCCTTTAGTACATTATGTGTCACAGCCGTGCAAAAGGACTCTCTAATTTAATGTTTTCTTATGAAAAATTTCCTAAGGTCCAAGCTGGTAATACTTGCTATCAGAAATTGCTTTTGCAGGTAGCATATCTCTTCGCTTGGGCTAACATTGTATTATATAAAATCTAAAGGGTAAATTCTCCTCCCACTGGGAAGAGTTATAGAACATGCAAACATTTAAACGAGGTAGATGATAGGGAAATATTCCCAATCCGATGCAACTTTTTACAGTTTCATAAAATCCGCTCTTGGTCCGGCGCCACCTTTGCAAATGTATCTCTTGCCGACGTCCCTTCCTAACGAAGAATCCTGAATGCAAATTGGGAAGCGGCGGCCCTGTTCTTTCCAAAGGCCGGAATCGCCTGACAAAAGCAACGGGGGATCAAAACAGAAATTCTATGCAACTCGAGCTTTAAGGAGAATTTGCGAACCGTTCGTGGGAAGCGACTCTGGTCAGCAAAATAACGCATATAATATATGGAAGGTTTTGTTTCCAAAGAAATACGCTCAGTCGGCAAATGAAATATTCCCGTTTTGGGAACGGAAAGTCTTCCGGTTTCAAATGAGTTCTTGCCTCTAGAACGCATTTTAAAAGAATATCATGGAATGTTATGAATGGAGTGAGAGTTTAATTGTGGAGGTTAAATATTTATTTTCTCAAACTAAAATTAAGAAATATTTAGGATTTTTTACCCGTTATTTCATGTAAAATTTCCTTAAAATTATAACCTATACGTAATTATATATCACACGTATAAACCGACTCTCGAATGTTTGCTCAAAATTTGATTTTTCGCATGTTTTGCTACATAACAATTGTGATGATGAACATTATGATCTTGTTTACCATGCCCTGATGAACTCTAGATTTTGCCATCGAAATTTTGTACTTAAACTTCCTCATATACAAAAATATATACGGTAATATACGGTACGTACGGTATAGTACGGTTCTTAATTTCGTTATCTTAGAAATGGTTTCTGCGGAGGTATTAACTGGAGGAAGAAGTTATTCGTGATTTAAATTTTCACTAAAATCTTCGAAATGTTCACCATAGGTAGATGAAAAGCGTACTGCATAAGATTCAAGATAAGAGTTGATTAGATTACACGCCATTTGCAGCATTCCTTGCTTAACTGTCTCTTTTAGCTCATTTTGGCACAAGCGCGGTCGTTTCTCGAAAGTACGATTCTCCACGTTCTGGGATCAAAGATTGCCTCTGAAAACGTCTGAATAAAGAAATGTGAATGAGGTTCTTAAGGGAATGCAGGACTGAGGAAAAGCTGGAGGCGTGGGGTGTTTGAGATGTATGAAGGTTTGCATTCCAATTTACATCTACACTCTGCAAACCTCTCAAGGCGTCTAGCAGGGAGTACCCGAACTCCCTCATTTACTAATTCGCCTTTTTAATACTATCGGGAAGTAATCGAAACTGTACTGATCTGTCATGTACGTGATATATGTAAATCATAATTGTTATGTTCTATTTGTATAGATAGTATGTATATGTGCATATATATA
>KZ308426.1:59433-89634 GCA_000376725.2 Ladona fulva | reverse complement strand
TTTTGATTTTAATTTTATTAATTTTTTACATTATATACCTACTCTCTGTTTCGCTGTTTTTCCACCCCCTTCTTTGTCGGTGTTTTCCGCGAAGTGGGTTTCTTGTCTTCTTCAACCTGGAGTTGAGAATATTTTCCCCCAAAAACTAAATCTTTTGTTCATCACTGAATAAGTGCTTAAAAAAACCGAAATTCTTTGTTGAACTCAATGTTTCCAACTCCTTATCTTTTGATGTTATCCACGTTAATGTTTTGTTTTTACTATTTTTACGTTATTGTTTAATATTTTTAGTGATATTCAAGTTAATCTTTTTGTGTCGTTGTTGAATACTTTCTCCTTATTCTAAATATTAAACTTAAGGTTTGCGTTAACGATTGAGGTTAGGTGGAAGAGAAACCAACCTGGATCTACACTCGCCTTAATAAAGAATCTATTGATTCATTCACTCTGCGCAGCGTTACTCAAACAACGGGCATAGTGGTGGAAAAAGCCGCTCTTTTACACTTGACTCCTAAGAAGGCGATGGCATTGTCCAGCCTTTCTTCTGACATCGTGAGTAACAACGTTTAATAATAAAAGGGAATTTCTATTGTGTAAAAGTAATCGAGCAATTGTTAAGATAATTAAGTATTTTACGTAAACATTTGAATAATATATTCCTGTAGAACTTTAAACGAAGATGGTGAATTGCACGTAATATATTTTGAAAGTTGAGTGAAAACTTCTGAAGTTAAATTGTATGTTGCTTGAGAACAAGTTCGGAAAAATTAATGAAATTAGGGAACGTTTCTTATCTGTTTTGTTTGAAGTTTGATATTATTGAAAATGACGGTCTCAAGAAAGACCGTCTTCACAACCATTCTTTGTTCTTTATCCACTACATCTTCTATTGTGCTGCTTGTCCTTTCTCTATTCTGATTTGCATCGAAAGCTTAACTCTGTTTTCTCTTTATTAATCCTCTGGCATTAAAGACCCTCAGGGTCCATTATAAGGGAGTTCGCGGATACCCTCTCTCTCTCTCTCAAACAATTCTTACATTACCGAGGCTGTGAGAAGGAGATTTCGGAATTGTTCATTCATATTTATGATATGATGTGAAATGTGATTGGATTTTTACGCTTCATTTAGGTGCACCAACTAGAGGCATGAGCACTTAATGGCTTGCGTTAATTGTACGTTTAAGCTATGTCGTACGTTAAAGCTACGAACATATAACTCTATTCTCCTTTGGATTTATTAAGAAAGGAGCTCCGTTTATACCCTAAAATTCTCCATTTTTCTGTTCTTACAAATATTTTCTCTTAAACTTCCTATTTCAACGCAAATGCGGATGATTCAGTGTGGTAATTCATGCAAAGAAGGCTGTTTTGAACCTTATACCTACCACTATTGACTATCAAAAGAGTGAGCGCAAAGCTTAAATAGTAGGCAAGATGAGATTTTGGGGTCGTTTGCCTTTCTTTCCCGAACATTTAGATTTAGTACGATACAGTACAATTTTAGCTTTCCATGCTGAGAGTGGAGCAAGTACATAAAATACACCAGAATGACACTGTGAATAACAATTTTCATAGTATTCGAATAGTGGCCAAGATGAATTCAGCGTATTTTTAGAGACTTTGATATTATCACGAACAAGGATGAGAATAAAGTAAATCAATGATAAATTTTTCTCTATCATACTTCAAATAACAAAGCGAAAAACTGCATCCCTGAGGATGTTTTCAGAAACAAACGATTTATATAAGATGAATAAATATGTAAATGTTATATCTTATAATGTATCATTTCACTATACCGTTATAGAATGATTGTGGAGTCATTGCAGTCATATCTTACAATATCTT
This sequence comes from Ladona fulva, assembly GCA_000376725.2. Lineage (NCBI taxonomy): Eukaryota > Metazoa > Arthropoda > Insecta > Odonata > Libellulidae > Ladona > Ladona fulva. The sequence continues at coordinate 87,786 of KZ308426.1, read as the reverse complement.
AATCCAAAATGCATCTTTTCTCAAATAATGAAACTATGTATGAGATATGAATAAAGCTATAATGTTATTCGTATTGAAATATTTTGTAATAGTCTTGCATTTTCCATAATGGTGTTGAGGCTTGCTTATTGAACTAACAGTCTTGGATTTTATGGAAATTAAAACGTTTGCATCCTAAAGTATGAAAATTGACGCAGGAAGGCGTTCAAACGAGACTCCAGAAATCAAACCTTACCATTTCCGAGACAATTCAAAACAAAAATGAAACCTAGCGATACTGTCCTTCGGCATTATTACACATTTTGATAATGAAAAATCTTCAGAAGCTGAAGCCCGCAAAATTAGAATATCATTTTTAGAGTGACAATTGAAAGTCATTCCGTGACACAAAGTAGAAAAACTGAGGAACATAAGAAAGATCTTTTTTTACCGCGGGAAGAAGAGATGGTGCTGCCGACCCGTGCTTAACGGTCGATCTCTGTACTACCTCGCTTCCGACAAGAGAAATAAGCCGTGCGTTCGAGGGAGAGATTTGTTTGGAGATGTGCTCTCTGATCGCGGTCACCTTTACTTCTCCCTTGAGTTACTCCTTTAACGCTGCCTCACCTTTTCCTCCAATCATCGTCCATCTCCTCCCTTCCGTTGATTGAATTTCCCACAAGTAAATCGATTATATATCACTCGCTCGACCCGTAATTCTCCTCCTCCCTTCCCACAATGCCCTTCTCTCTGATGGATTCCAATCCTCGTGGATGCCATAAAGGGATCTCTCGCAGCAACAAAAGCCGTCGCGTAAAGAGCTGTGTCATCGCCTCCCCTTTAGAACATTCAATCCCTCCGAACAACAGGGAGATCGATGGAATCAAAATCGATTCATATTCGACAGACAGTCGTGAAAAATGCGATTTTTGGGGAATCGATATCTCGCCGGTCGATTCTACGTGAATTCCGTCCAAGATTGATATTTCCGAAATAAGGAGACCGAGTAGAAGAAAATCAATTCCACCTCATCTCCTCCGGTGATATTTAATGGAACGCAATCTTAGAAATATTCTTGTAAATAGAATCTTGGGCAGTTCAGCGGCGATTCAACGGAGGTTTTTGTATCGAAAAATGTCATTTAAATAGGAAAATATTCATTTTAATTCATTAGAACTTTCATACAGAAAGATTCGGATGCATTTCTTTATGATATCTAAATTTTAAAAATGAATTCCACATAAACTTTAATGTACGACCGGTTTCGTCGCTGTGAGATATCATCAGGTACATTCCTAAACAGTGTATACCTCTCTACAATGTTACCACTCCTACAGTGTACATCATGATATCGCAGGGCGACGAAACCGATCTTACATTAAAGTTTTTATGGAATTTTCCCATAGAATTTCTTATTTCGTCATAATGAAAGAATTCCACAAAGTTACACCTGAGTCAGTATCTTTTTATCTTAACTTCTACGATTACTGGATTTACACTATAGTTTCACCATGGCCGGATTCAGACTAAGAGAATCCCCTGCCTCAGGATCTAGGACCTGCAAGAGTTTAAATGAAAGAATATAACTCAGCTGACTAGAATCACGTTCGTCGTTTACCACGATAATAATTATAAATGTAGAGAGTTTAATTTTATGTCATAGTGATAAGTTATCGAATTTAGCATAATTTACAGACATTTTAAGATATCCATCACAAATTTTGCGTTTTCCAATTCTTCACTTCCATTCAAATTGGCGTCTTAAAATCCATTCTTGGAAAAGTAAGGTGGATATTCAATGTATCTCTATCTCTTTCTATGTTTACATAAATTTTTGTGAACGACAGCTATTGTCTTCTGAAAACGCTCTTCGCAAATAAATTTGACGGGTCCGTTTGAATTTGGAAAAATCTTGTAAAAATGCCTATCTTTCTTTCATGGCTAACTTCGTGATTTCATGTTCGAAATTCCTTCGCCTTCAGGGAGCTGTAGATTTATCTTTTTCTATCTCCGGTCACGAGAGACTTTTTTGCTTCGTCCACCAACATCATGGCTTAATCTGCAGCGTCAAAGTCATGCCACTGAATACAGAAATCCTTTAGGCAAAGGAAACAGTTAAAAGTTACTTTAGATGCTAAACTTACTTTCAAAGTAATAAGTTGAGAGACTTAGTAATTTTCCACTGATTTTTTATTTGAACGACCGGTTTCGTAAGGAGTTCTTACAACCGGTCGTTCAAATAAAACGTCGAAACCGGTCGTTCAAATAAAAAATCAGTGGAAAATTACTAAGTCTCTCAACTTATTATTATGGCTTTCCACAAAGTAACGCCTGATCATATTGCTTTTATTACTTTCAAAGGTTTGATTAAAATGAAGTTTTGGCTGTAAAGCACTTTTTATTGAAGTATTTCGCGATGTTTCTAATATTTCCTTATTCAAAATTCGAGTTGTTCCAACATTAGGCTCCCATTATTATTATTATTATTATGAATAGACACTCAAATATATGTAATACTTTCAAAACAATCAGACCCTTCCTTTTTCGGATCAAGTACATTCTATACTTTGTTAATTCTCAATACTGTTTCATACTTTCCTGTTTTTGCAGACCTGTTTAGCTAAATCTTTCCATAATCGCCACTTATTCTTGTTGCTACGCACATCTCTAGCATCTTATTGATTCCATTCCACGAACTTTGTTGGTTCTCTCTCTCTTGAATCGTTTACTTTCCCGTCCAACATTATTTCAATGTTCCTACTCCATCAGTCATTTCATGATGCAATTTTAACACCCTTTTCATACATAAGACACGAATCCTTTTCCTCTCCACATTCATTCATCACTGACATTCTTTCTCGTCCACACATATACTTCATATTCACCCAAAACACTGCATTCAGTTCACTTATATACTTCTCTCGGTACACCCAACTTCCTTCACCTTAAGGAGAGCGTAAGAACCCTTTTATATAAAACCATTTTCGCTTATTTGACAGTTACGTTTAATTAATTTTATACAAGTAATTTATTCAAAAACCATTGCCTCAGTATATCCTACGTTATTTAGAAGCCTCAAGTACAATGAAACAGTTACAATTTCACGTAACTTACAAGCAAGCCTAGCATCTATTTGAAGAAATTGAAATTACAAATTAGTTGAAGTTACAAATTAGTTGCAGTATACATTCGTCAAAATTCATACGGAATGCAAATATAAATCACTTATTGATCCATCTTATGGATATTTCATCCTTGTAAATCAAATTAACATGTAAATAGAATGGAAATGATTAATCGCTTATTATTTATAAAAATGAACATGAAAACGCCTTTTCTGGTGTCATGGTTTGCGTGGGTATTCTGAGTGACTATCGATTTCTGTCTACAGATATATTTCCTATGAGATATTTTCTTAGAATTCTCTTCGCATTATCGTAGTGACCTGAGGACTTCCATTCCTGAGATTCCTCCACTTCCATTCATCTCCCTCGTGGCGTCCTCCGCAGAATGACTAATGTTGTCCCTGCGATGTGCCACCTGTTCCCCTTCACTTCCTCTCCATCATTACGGTCGCCTGGAAACCTATCCTTCCGACAATCCTCCCGTCTTCTCTAACGTAATATGTGTTGATGATTCACCTTTTGCAAGAGGTCATCAAATTTCGCTCATTATCAACCAGAATTATACGAGGTGTTGAATATATTTGCTTAGAATTGAATAATTAGTGATTAGGAGAATGAAGAACAGTGGAAATCGACGAAAATTGCGTTTGAGAAGAGTGAAGGCTGTTGTATTATATTATGTGACAGCGGAGGCCTGCGGCAAGGGGTGCATGCACTCTACTTCCCTATTCGATTACTTCCGCGTATCGTTCGCGTTAAATATAAGTTCTTGAATTGATTCCCTTTACTGACCCTTTTCATTACCTAACTGCTCAACAGAAAACTTATTACTTGCCCCTCAGAGGGTGGCACGTTGACGACTGCTGTTATATGAGGAGTTTGTGTAAGAAGAACAGGAGTGATGAATCAGTTATGAGTGTGGACTAAAAGACGTGTCTAATACATGAAAGGGGAGTTTGATGTTGGTTTGGCGTTGTGAAAGGTCGATTGTTAACGAAATGACTGAAATTTAGTATTAGGAGAATTGGAGTGGTTCTAAAGGGAGAGGAAGGTCAAGAAAAATTGATTGAATTTAATGAATGAGAAGCTGAGGGCTAGAGATGCACGTTGCTAAAAGAGTAAATAGTTCCGAATATATTCGGACGTAGATCCACTTCCATCGAAATGGATATCGCTGCCTTTAGTATTAGGCAGCAAACAAATAAATAGTCTTTGAAAATACGTACATGTCCAAGAAAACGCCTCTCCGGACTGATATGAAAATTAATTGAAATTTGTCAAAAAATTATTTAGTTTAATCTACTGGTTGGAATAAGAATATCAGTTGGCAATGGCGAAAATGGCAATAGAAAGATCGTTCCTCTATTCGTATTGTGGCACCTTTCCCTAAATTCGAGCTTGCTCTTATCAAAATAATGCAAGTTTTGTATTAGCTTCATTGTCCATTCATTGCTCATTGTAACTACGCCGCCGTGTTCTTGGCTGCGATATTTCTATATATTGCTTCAGTTTGAATGCAAAAGTTCAAAAATTTGGTTGAACTGCAAAACTGATAACAGAATGAAACCTGGTTAGCTGCATTATATTGATTTAATGAAATTTACGAAGTTCATTAATTTATTTTACTTTTTGGAAAAAATCGCGAAATTGCTTCTCTCTCTCATTGACGTACGAATCAATTTCATATATTTAGATTGTATCCGTGATTTCATTTTCATGAAAATAATTGTTGCATTCCCTTCAGTGAACAATTATATACATTATCAGTAAGTTTATAACTAACGAAAACAATATATCATGATTTAATTAGGCAATCATGCTGCTTAAATAATCAAGCTATATTTAAGCTGTCAACTTCCTGATTAACTTCATACACCTCCCTTCTCTCTCCTACATCTTCCCCTTGTGTCTTCTCCTTAATTGCTTCCACATGCGGTGACAGCAGTATGCTCTCCTCTCGATCGGCAACTGTTACTAATGCTTCCAGAGGATTCCATTATATATTCATTCCTTTCTTGGTGCATTGGGAGAGCGTAACTATTTTCGCAGCCTTTTCACGAATGAAATTGCTAGCAGTACAATTAACTTATTGAAAAGAAACACGGTATTCATCTTAACTCAAATTGTTTAAGATAAGAAAGTTGATGATTTTATTTTACTATTCGATCAAGCTTAAAGATGATTTTGAGATGTAAGTTCATGCTAATCATTTTGCAAAATGTGTCTCATATTTATAGTCGTTTCTTCGATAATTTTTTATCATTATGGGAAAATTGAAGTCTCTCAGTGTCTTGGTCGTGAATTTCATTAGCTACACGATATGCCGCAGTATTCACGCGTCTTGGAATTTCGGAGAGAAAACCGTTTCCGGTCTGTGAGCAGACAGTTTAAGTTAATTGCGGACTTAATAAAATATTACCTAAGTTGAAAAATTTCACCTTAATAGTTTGAAATTTTGCTAATTTTTATGATTTTGTATCTTATGAAATTACCCGTTTATATTTTGTCTAGAGTCAACTTACAGCAACGAAAACAGTATGGATAAAACAGCACTTCTCCAAGTTTCCTCTCAAGAACAATCAAACAGTTCCAATTTCACGTAACTTACAAGCAAGCCTAGCATCTATTTGAAGAAATTGAAATTACAAATTAGTTGNTTAATAAAATATTACCTAAGTTGAAAAATTTCACCTTAATAGTTTGAAATTTTGCTAATTTTTATGATTTTGTATCTTATGAAATTACCCGTTTATATTTTGTCTAGAGTCAACTTACAGCAACGAAAACAGTATGGATAAAACAGCACTTCTCCAAGTTTCCTCTCTTCACACATATGCAGTTATAATAAACCGTGAAAAATGAAAGTGCGGATTTATCGGTTCGATATCTTCATTTGTCTTTCAAAGAGAAAAATAGAAAAGTTAACTACTAAACGTAAAAGCAGCCAGTTTGAGATAAACGGAGGAGATTTTTAGTGTAAAACTAATGGAATGATTACTCGAAACGACATGGACATGTTTTTGAAAGGAAATGACGATAACTTTCCAAGAGTTATTGCTGCAGCTGTTTTCATTAGACACCAACGGGCACCGCGTTGCTAACTACTCATGATCGGTTTTTTCAATTATAGTAATAAAATACGAGAAATAATGGCTGCCTACATTCAGTGCACGGTACAGCGAAGATGCGACATGAATTAAATTAATGACAGGCCGCTCAAAACAAGTGGTTGGTTTTAGAGGAGATGAGGAAATATGCCGCACAGCGTTTGCAGCCAATTTAGAAAATGGGGGAACATCGTTGCAGGCATGTTCGCTTAACGATTTGAATACCGCAGCTACAAATCTTCGCGGAATTCTCCGAAACGTTACTTTTACCGTAGTTCATGTAAAAAGATCGCAGTTACGGCATTCAGGATTTAAAGTCACTTAGTTTGAAGCCACTATTTTACTTTGCTAGTTTTAGCTCAACAGGTTAACCTCGAATTAACTCGTGTCCGACGTTCTGGAAAGAAAAAACAATGGATATAATCTGAAGCTTTTTCTATAAAGGGGTACAATTTTGCGGAAATATTCCTCGTCTATGAAATTACAAGGTTCTTTGCTCTTATGATGAAAAGCTTGCGCGAGTAAACTTGACAGTTCGCTACTTTCTTAGAAACCGGTAAATTTGTTTACATTTAACGTTTTTTTATACTCTTAACCAGGAAATGCAAGGATGAATAAATTTATTAGAAAGGTTTCTTCGCTCGTTCAAGCTGAAATGATAAAGAATTACATCAATTCTAAACCAAGAGTCTTTAATAGCATCGTACACCCTTTGCTGTCCAGAACATCTTAATTCGGAGAATGCGGAGTTTTAAATTTGTCTTTTGGTAAAAAATAAATGAAAAGAGTAAATGTATTCTTCATTTAATTTATCTCAGAAATTTTCATTGTAATTGCTGTAATAATATGAAAATATGATGAGGTATGTGTTTGTGATTCGGAATTATGGTCAGAGTGTTATTCACTGGGTCATTGTGGTGCACTCATGGAGAAATGTCTTCACTCATAGCAATAGCATTCACCTTACCTAGTACACCTCATTACCTCTCCATTATGAGGGTTTAAAGCTTCTAAATTCGTCTTCATTCCAAGTAAAAGTCATTTCAAATGTGGCTGCGTATGGAAGAAAATGGAAATGGCCGTATGTGGGAATATACTTGTCCCTGTGTTGTTGTATTGTAGCGAAACTGAGTATAGAGAAACTAGCCTCATTTGAATGCTGTTGAGTAATATGTTGAGTTTACTCGAGTAGTAGTGAAAATAGGAGAGAAAGAGTCTGTAATGTGTGTGAATGAATAAGACTGAGCCAAAGGTATGCGGACCATAATGGAAAAATGTTGTCTATGTGCGTATAAAAAGGATACGTGGATGCAGAGTGACTAATGAGGAGAATGGAACAAAAGTGAGAGGAAAGCAGTGAGAGGATTACGACGGAGAAAAACTGATGGAAACGGATTAATGAAAGCTATGAAGATGTACCGAAGAAGATATGAAATGCGTCGAAAGATTTAGAAAGATGGGAAGGTAAGGAGGAGCATTATGATTAAACGTGCTTTAATAGCGTGTTCTACCGGAAATGGATAATCGTGACACTTAAATGCGTAAAAGGCATTTCGAAGGGATTGATCAATTATGCGTCGATTGAACGATTTACCACATCGTATTTTTTGGTAAACTTTTTAATTTGAGCGAATAATCCAAAATGGCGGAGAGGGAGTTGAATGGGGTCGAGGCGCTTCAATATTAAAATGATCAAAGGGAGAGGAGTGGTTTCGATGACATAGTAATCCTTAGGGGCAGTGAACAGTCGGGCTGCGATAGCGTGGCTTCATTAGAAGGGTCAAAGGGCAGAATCCCCATCGAGATGCCCGCAATTCAATGCACCGATCACGACACCAAAGACAGCTGTTTGCGGAATCTATCGCTTCCCAATGCACGTACTCGATTCTCTTCAAAATCTCCTCCTATTCACTTCATTTTGACGCTCGTATTTGAGAAGGATCCGGGATAATTTTAATTTATGATTGATTCTGCAGTGCGATTGTCTCTCATATTTCGTTTTTAAACATGAATTTTCTATTTAAGAAGATCGTATTTTTGTTAGACTGTGCGCTGGCATTCAAAATAATTTACTTTAATCATGATAAATCATATTATCATAATGTTATAAATAGTATAGTATTTGGCATTGTGTGAACATGTTGATCCAGATATTAATTTTGGTGTAATTATCTTATATATGTAACTGGTGTAAATGATCCTAGCTGTTGAAGGACCAATACAAGTAATTCTAATACTAATATTGTGGTAAACTGTGTGAAAACATGCAATGAGAAGAACAGTATAACAAACAATACATAAAAATATACAATAAAATAATAAAACAAAAAATACGATAAAAAGTATGCGCGTTATGTACTGGCTATTGAATGAGTCAGAGATACTTTTAAAAGGTCCTTTAGGTGTGGAATTTAAAATTTAAGGGCCCTGTAAGCGGCACGAAGATTTAATTTAATCGTTAATTTGTCCACAGAAATTATTTAATGATCAATGGCGCTTCGTATTAAAAGATAATTTTGAAATACTTTCAAAAAAAGATAATTTTGGAACAATCGCGATCACAAGATATCTTTTAAATTAGTGTCATCTAAATTATCCCGGAAGTTAAACTATTTTGAAATGCAAATTTTCTAATAATTGTACGCTAATTGTCTGAATTTTGCGGTATTTCTGTACAATCTATGTACAATTTTATAACCCAATTTTAATCCTGTTGATTTGTGATGTCTATCATTTATTTGTTTAGGGAAATTTTCTGGCAGTAGGTGAAATTAGAGCGGAAATATCGATATTTTAAGAGAGGATAAACGCAGTGATTTCATTGCAAATTGCGGGAATATGTCCATACAATTACTGAGCAAAGTTTGACTACGTTAAATGTATTTATGAGACAAATATGGTTTCTCTCCCCAATGACTTCTGTTAAATTGGACAATTTCAAAGATTGGTAAATAATTAGTACATACTAAAAATAGTAGCTTAGGTTTATTTTGACAACTAACCGCTCTCGACTTTTTAGATTATTTTACAGAATAGGAGTAGCCACTGATGGTTGAGTTAGTTGTTGAAAAAACACCAAAATCCATCAAAAATGTTTGTAATACAAGACTATTTTATACATAGTAGTTTCTTCTAATTATTATTTTAACACTTAATATAAAATGCGTTTAGTTTTCATTTCAATAAATTTGGTATTAATAAAATAATTTGACTGCGTTATTCATAAAATGTTTTCTTTAGCAGTTCATTGGTTGAAGTGGCTGAGTGGTTAGCGTACTAACGCTCCAATTCCATGGTCCCGGATTCGAGTCCCGATTAAAAGGATTTTTCTGGGAAATGTGTGTGCTCGTCCTTTGTTAGTGTTCACGCCTCTTTTGCATTTTGTCAATGACTGGAAGTTTGTGAGGGCAGCGAAATATTAACACATAAATAAATGGATGATGTTGCAATAAGACGATGCCCTGGTAACAATATATAGTTTATATAATGTTCTTTTTTCTTTCATTAGCCGTTGCACATCTTTCGTGAAACAAGATTTTTATATTAATTCTTCTTGGTTTGCAAGACGCATTTGCCTCCGTAGCAGTTTCATGTAAACTATTTTTTTATAATCTCATACTCCATGTTAACGTTTTCCCATGTCTCTAGCTGTTGTGTTTTTTGTTTAAAACGATGTTAATTAAATGATTTAATACTTTTTTGTAGTAACAAGTACAATTTATATCGTAGACATTCTATATTACAGTGCTATTCTTTCCTATTATTTGGTATTTTCCTTTTTCTTCAAAATCATATTAATTCTCANATCACATAAATATATAACTTTTCAACAGGCAAAATATTTAATGTTTTACACAGCTCCTCGATGCCAGAACAGTTACAGTTCTTATGTAATACATCATGAATTATTCTTATAATCCTATCCTGATTATGCCTTAAGATTGACATGTATGTACCTCCAGTGTTACCCCATATTGTAATACCATATCTTAGAAGATTTTCAACTAACCCATAGTAAAGTAATTTCAATACAGACAATGTTACATAGTTTTTAATGTGATGAAACTTTTAAATCACTTTTCTAAGTTTTGCATTTACTTTATTAATGTGTATTTTAAAGTTGAAGGTATTGTTAATTTCTATACCAAGGTATTTGTAGTTAGTAACTTGTTCTAATCTAGGACAGTCACAATTTCTATCCACTTTATGAATGCAGTTATGTGTGTGTACTCGGATAAATATGTCTTTCTCTAAGGATATTTTTGTTACTACATGCATTACTATTATTATTATATTATTTTGACCTCCGTTATAATAATATCGCTTTTGCGGAATCTTATTCTTCTTTAATCCATCAAGCGTTGGCAGTACTACCTTTTCACTTGTATTATTGGAATTTAATCATAACTTCTGTCCAGTTATTATAAACTGGTGATTGATATCAAATTTTTATCGTTACTTGGTTACTTTCAAATTAAATTAAATTTTAATCGAGATTATAGTTCGCCAAATGAAGGTCGTATTGGAGCAAAAATTCCAATTTACTGAATTAAAGTTATAAAAAACCCCTTTAGTTAATACCGAACGGAGCACATGAAAACTCTTTTTGATACTTCGGACAAAATATACACCTTGTAGTTTTATGTGGCAAATGAATAAATATTGAATGTTATATTTACTATGAGGACCACAAAATAAGAAAAAATGTGTACGTTGAAGATCGTATGATACCAGGTTTAGGTGATCACATGCATCGAAAACTATCCGCAAGTGAATACTTAGTTGAATTGCACTCCTAGGATTCGTAATACAACTTTGCAAAGCGATTGTCGGTATAAGTGAAGCTCGACAATAAATACACTAAATCCTTTCTGTGAATAACCTTAATTCTCCCCTACATAGGTAAGATAAGGTAGGGGTTCTTCAGGGTATTTGAAATCCAAAACTTTAAGATGGTCGTTCAAACCGCACGCTTAAGTCCGAATTCACCGTCACTAAAAATGTCAGTTAGGAGTGAAAAATCAGAATTGGTTAGACCGCTGTAGAACGAAAAAAAATGTTCATTTATGCGGCACACTATTATACGGCAGTCATGTTGCCGTGGCTTTCGATTGGGAAGCTCTGCCATTGAGGTCAGATTCGGTACATGCTGCTTAGTGGAAACTATCCTATGAACGGCTCTCATAAAAGAAACTTCCCAAAGAACGCACATCTTCGCCAAACGTAGCTTCACCGTCAATAATATATGATTGCATACCTGCATAAATTTACCTTCATGGGGGTATAAAAGACGTAAAACGTAAGTTCAGCGCAAGAGATAAGATTTTAGGTACGCGGAATGCAGAGAAGAATTGGTCGTAATGCCCCAGTGAATTACACGAATCTCATAAGAGCACTTCCTCGTCCACGTTTCTCTTATTTTGCCTTTCTCGAGGAAGAATCTTCAAGTTGCCCCGCTTATGATTTCTGGGAATAGCCTCCATAAAGACTCTCTTCCGCGATATTGCTTCTATTCATATTCGCTCTTCAGATGGAAATTAAAAACCGGAGAAATCGGATTTCTCACGGAAATGAAACCTCTTCGGCGTATTCTTTCTTTGACCTGTGACCTTTGCATCGCTTATTCCTCTTTTTCGATGTCGTCGTAATAATCTTATTCATCTAATTTTTTGGTAGGAAATCGAGCGTTCTAAAACCCCATCTTATCACATTCTTAGAAAAGGAATTTATCGATTTTAAATTCGCTCTCGATTCTTTTATCATTTCCTCATCAAAATATTTTCTGTTTTGCCTGATATTGATAAATGATTATATATTTGTATATATTTATATAATAGCTACTATCATGCACATCCTCCAAAGTTTGTGGAATTAGTATTTTCATTCTATGTTTTAATATGGCACCTCCTAAAGCCAATCATTGTATTAGCAGGACATAGATGCATAAGATAACCTTATTCTCTTTTTTATTACTTCAATGTGAGGTTTGACGTTAATGGATCTAAGTAAAAGCTTTCTTTTTTGTTTTCCATATATATATAAACATTTTTAAAAATTGTACGTGGATTCGTGTATGTTTATTTTGGGATGATCACTCGTATGATTTTAATATTTCTATTATAATAGCGTTCCTGTAATCGATATTTCAGATTGAATTTTTAAAATTTTATATTGCTGTAAATGTCTCTTGTATGTCTGTTTTACGTAGTAAAATATTTTATCACATTTATGTGTTTGTGAACATAATTTTTGGAATTTGTAAATCCTTACAATAAATAAGATCAAATGAACAGAAGAAAAACTTTATTATCTTGAAAAGGAAGGCTCGGATAAATCTCTCTGCGGAGCATTTTCTTGAAAAATTCACGAATAGGGTGCGATCTCGAGTGACCTGTTTGTGATGTGAATACTTATTTTAGGGCCATATAGGTAATACTTTATAGAGTGATCTTAATTCAAATCTCATATTTAACTTTAATTTCTTCTGAATAGTGTAACTTCAGCACCGATCTTCCGGAGCCAAGACGGCGTTCTAAAAGTTTTCGTAAATCTTTCCTTTCCATCGAAAACAATATAAATATGATGATAAACAAGGTGAAGGTGATCTCGATTATCGGAGATCTAAAAGATGCAAATTTAAATAATCGTAAGGAATTCATCACAGGACGGGGGTTGAAATAGACAATGTAGAAATTCCGATCACTGCTGCCGGAAGTTTATATAATTTAAAATCATCATATTCTGTACAATTAGACATATCTAACACCGGGTTAACGACGAGTCTTATATTGATAGAATGAATATATGAGAGGAGGAAATAGAGAGGGCGTAATTTCGTATTGTATTGCCAATAACGATACATTTCCTTTATAGCATTAAATGTGACCAGGTTGGATGATATTTTCAGCATCATTCATGCCTTTGTAGGCTCAATATTATAACACCCATCAACAATACCGAGTCAAAAGTAAACAAAAGATTTATTTTCCCGAAGAGGAGTAAAAATATTCCACTCAGAATATTTTTGAGGAACAAGTTTTATCCCATAAATCAGCAAATTCAAGAAGTTGGAAAAATCTTCAATTGAAGTTCCTCGATACTCTTCAAATTTGTTGTTTTGATGTTACAATTTCTAAACCGAAATTACCGCAGCTGAAGACACACCAATAACGCAGTAATCTATAACGTCCGTAGCAATAGCCCAATTCGGTTGTAATTATTTTTATTTAGCAATTCCTGTTTTCCGATGTATCGCTTTCCATTCGTGTTCTTACCATTTTTCATTATCACATATTATAAATTATAATGAGGAAGATTGGTGTGAGAAAGGAGGAAACTTTCTAATAAACAACTTCATTTTCTCAAGTCACTTGATTTGCCTCTCAGTTTTTGCGGAATAGAGATATTTTGCTCACAAAGAACGCAATCGATAGCAGACAAATATGATAGTGGTATTCGAGCACTCCTTCTCAACATACCTGACGCTTGATTACTCCTCTGCGAATCTCTTTCATTGCTCAGCGACTGCTTTTGAAGACGAGTAGTAGGAGGGGTAAGTGAAGGAGAGTACAGTGCAAGTCTAAGCTTCGAATCCAAACTCAGACTCGTCTTCCACCGCAATTGGAATGCGAAGCTTAGCTATCGGAAACGGCGATGTTGCAGAAAACCAATCAGATTTTCCGAAGAATTTCCCTGGGCCCAAATTTGGGAGCTAAGGAAAAGGAGATCTTTGTTTATGGCCTGAATCTACTCCTTTATCACGTGATCCGTTCGCTTCCTTCAGAGGATCACCGAAGTCACCATTTTTTCTGTATTTGTGGCGTCCCAGTCGTATCCATTGACCTCCGGAACCCTAGACACACACAAAAACTTTGAAAGGTGAACTATAGGGACTAATATCCTGGGAGACAGACACCAATCCTTTTGATATGAGATTAAGACTGCTCGTATTTCAGCCGTAAAGGGTTTGAGGAAACGGTGTTTTGAACATAAACACCTCGAGGATCTCTTATTCAATAATGTTTGATCCAATTGATATTCCGTTTCTGATTCCAAATCTGGAGAAAGGAAAATTCCATTTGTTTTGAAATTAGTGACATAGAAAAATAAACCTTTCATTAAATATCAATAGACGAAGATAGCTTTTCACTATTAAAAGATTTATTTCATATGCGAGAGTGGAGCGAAGAATGTCAAGTAAATATCAATGTAAGTAAATGTAGTTGTAGATGTTGTAGTAATCTGTAGTTAATTTCTTCGAAAGGAAACATTTGTGTCAGAATTACTCATTCAAAGTTAATTGAATAAATATAAGTTTAGTTGAGTCGGTTTAACTAGTTGTTGAGGGGCGAGCTGGCCTTAGGACTGATTACTTTACAGGCAGATCAGCGAGAAGGAATTTGGTTCAAGAATTTTTTATCCATTTAATGTTTCTTACATAAAATTCACGTGAAAGAACGAAATCTTTCTCTGACAATGAATTATTTTAAGTTGAATGAAGGAATAATTGAAAATAAATAGTATTCCCAAAAATCTCTTTTTCTGTGAGTAACGCTTTCGAGTTTAGAAGATGGCTATGTAGAGCCGAAGTGGCTGTTCTGAATTACATTTTTGTGTAGAATCTATCTTCATCATTCCTTTCAATTTTCACCTAACCATGACCCGTGGTTTTGATTAACGAGTATTAAAAACGTATCTAGTGTTTCCGCTAACCATCGCCGCTGAATGAATTGTAATTGAGTCAGAAATCATATATTTTGAGACACAAAGTAAATAAATTCACGTTAACAGTGAAATATACTCGAGTGCTGAGAAATGTCGGAGTAGTGCGTAGATTATACCTAATCTATATTTGGAGCTGAGATTGGAGAAAACATTCTTTTAAACGATCGCGATTAATTTTTCTCTGGAGAAAAATTTTAAAGCTCCAAAATCTTATAATATTTGTCATTTTATATGGCTGTCAGTTTGTTATCTGGAAACTTACAGTAGAATGATTGTGAGATCGATAATTGGAAATGAAGACGTGCTTTAGACAAACGAAAGCGCTGCAGGATGATAATCAATGTCTATTGAATGCGGGGGAGCAGTCAGGATATGGAGGGGGTTAAGAGAACGAAAGTATGCCTACCTTAGAGGAGCCAGTGTAATCATGCACGCTACATCTTACAAGAGATGTTAAAAAAATTAACGAGATAGAAGGCGAGGAGATTTACACGGTTATGTGGCAAGGTAATTGATCTTTCCAAGATTGGGGAACAAGATTGTGATATCTTTCTTAAGGAATTTAGCCCTCCTGGGGGTGCGGGGGGGGGTACCCTGAAAATCCCCTCCATGGTGCGCCAGTGATTTAATGGACGACGACACCTAAATCCCAATCTGTTTTATTCACCTAAAATACAGCGCCTTTCGGTTCGGCAAATCCTGAGTCTTCTCAGTTGAAGATGATTTGCATTAGATATGCTGAATATGATTCAGGAATAAGAATTACATCCGTCAAACTCTTGTTTAACCATTTAATACGACTCATAAGTTGTCATAATTTTCGCTCATCGATATCAGAGCTATGAAATTTTGATTAATGTCGAACCAAATCAAGTTTTATCGATAATATTATCTATTCTAATTATTATTTTAACACTTAATATAAAATGCGTTTAGTTTTCATTTCAATAAATTTGGTATTAATAAAATAATTTGACTGCGTTATTCATAAAATGTTTTCTTTAGCAGTTCATTGGTTGAAGTGGCTGAGTGGTTAGCGTACTAACGCTCCAATTCCATGGTCCCGGATTCGAGTCCCGATTAAAAGGATTTTTCTGGGAAATGTGTGTGCTCGTCCTTTGTTAGTGTTCACGCCTCTTTTGCATTTTGTCAATGACTGGAAGTTTGTGAGGGCAGCGAAATATTAACACATAAATAAATGGATGATGTTGCAATAAGACGATGCCCTGGTAACAATATATAGTTTATATAATGTTCTTTTTTCTTTCATTAGCCGTTGCACATCTTTCGTGAAACAAGATTTTTATATTAATTCTTCTTGGTTTGCAAGACGCATTTGCCTCCGTAGCAGTTTCATGTAAACTATTTTTTTATAATCTCATACTCCATGTTAACGTTTTCCCATGTCTCTAGCTGTTGTGTTTTTTGTTTAAAACGATGTTAATTAAATGATTTAATACTTTTTTGTAGTAACAAGTACAATTTATATCGTAGACATTCTATATTACAGTGCTATTCTTTCCTATTATTTGGTATTTTCCTTTTTCTTCAAAATCATATTAATTCTCATATTAATTGTAATAATTGCATATAATTAATACCGTCACAATACATTATTCGTTTTAATCTATGTTTATGGTAACTCATCTATGATGTCTACTTTGCAATAAAACAGTCGATTATAGTTTTGTATGGCTGAAAAGCACGTTTCAAAGTATATCTGTATAATATTAAGATGAAAACCAGCCCTTTTAAGTTTTCATCCTTAATTGCTTGTTATTTTTTTAATCATAGCAATAATTTTTCGAGAAGGATCCATTTCCTCGTAAATCTCATAAGGAAAGATGGATTTCAGTAATGGAGGTTAATTATCGAAAGGGAATCACTGATGAAGAGTTTGTCGTGCTTCAAATGATAGAGATTTAAATCGGAGATGACATTCGGAAAATAATGGAAATGCGAGGGAGGGGAAAAAGGAGGATTCGATGAAAATTGCGAAGACTTATTTCGTCTTTTTGACGATCGGATTCTTTTGTTCTCTTTAATGATCCTTAATAGGCATTTTGTGTAAATTAAGCTTAATAGCTCTCCATTTACAGAGATATTGGAAATCACTTGAAATTCTTTAATAGGGTTACTCATATTTTAAAACTTTTATTAGGAATATTTGCTTTTATCAATATTTCTTTATAATTCCTTGCACTTACTGAACATTCCTTTCTTCATCATCATCATCATTATCCTTTTCCCTTTTT
The DNA here is from genome assembly GCA_000376725.2 of Ladona fulva. Classification (NCBI taxonomy): domain Eukaryota; kingdom Metazoa; phylum Arthropoda; class Insecta; order Odonata; family Libellulidae; genus Ladona; species Ladona fulva. Next base: position 70,596 of record KZ308426.1, on the reverse strand, counting down.
TCCCGACACTGTGAAGATAGGCTGTCTTTGGACCAGTGACCGCCATCGTCCCACCACATTTAATTCCAGACTTTTCTGCATTTTCCACTCTTCTACTAATATCTTATTTAATAATATCCTCCCACCTTTCTCTTGGTCATAACGTAACGTAATGTCATCACTGGTTCCATCGTTGTAGTACTTCCTAACCGGTGTGCCGCGACATCTCCGAGGGTATCTTCCGTTTCATATCTTCTACAGCGCATATGCTTGATTTTACCTGTTATTATAGGTACCACTTATTACAATCAATTAAGAAAAATATAATTACATACAATATAGTATATTACTCTACAGTTATTTGTTCTCTCTTGAGAAATGACCGAATAATAATTTAAATATGGTTCTAGGAAAGGGTCTGTATTTCTCTAGGTGAAGAACTCCATTTTCAGCGCAAAAAAGCACAAAAGAATACATTCATACATTTTGTTTACGAATGAGGTTAATCAATGAAGGTTTTGAAAACCGAGACGTTTAATACATAAAGGAAAGGAAATGACATGACAAATCCCTCTCTAATCAAAATATAATAAATTTGTTCTCTACCTATATAATATATGGTGCTAAGCAATGTACAGACTTCTCAAAGATGTTTGTATAGTTTTGTCCTCTGTCATTTCTTTTTCCTAATCCTAAATCTCCTACATCTTAACCATTTTTGCCTTTCTCGACGACTACATTCCCATTTCCCAATACAATTAAATTTTTCCTACCTTTTAATCCCACCACTTTCTTCATAAACTAAGTCTACATCCTCCTCTCTGTAATCGCTAATGGGCCTGTACACTTGAAATATCACAGTGTTTAGTGGCTCAGTCTTTACTTCTAGTAAGCTCCCGAACGCTTAATATTTCGGTGGAAATGACGGCTTTTCCCGCTCTCTTGTCTGACACTACTGCAACCCACCTCTCGCTGGTATTTGCCTCAATGAAAATAACTTTCACATTATTGTTCCAAAAATCCCTGAAACACAACTCTAGTATAGCAATGTTGGACCTTTTCATTTCTACCTTTACGTTATTGAAACTTCTCTCTCCTAAAAATCGTCCTAACAGTCCAGGTTCTAACCCTCGTCACCCTGGCAATTCTCTTTTTGTTCGCTAGATAAAGATTTCGCTGCATCACGACTGAGATGGCCTCACTCCCATCAATTTCGTACGGTACACTACCCCTTGAGTCCACTCATTACCAGTTTATTATTCTGGCACATCATGTTTATTGGATAACAGTCGTGGAGGTCTCTTGTTGTCTTCCTCAACTATTTCCTAATCCAACACCATCACTTTCAATGGCCACCCCCCTAAGATGCCTTTGCAACTGTCGAACTGAGGTACATACGCTGTTTGCAACCGCTTTTGTCTGACCCCAGCCTATTGATTTATCTGGCTGACATTACCAGAAATCAAGTTCCACACAAATTAGCTTCAAATAAACAAGCCAACCCTTCCGCTGCTGTCATGCAGCAAAGAGTTTGCTCGAATTTGCATGCGAATTAAGACCTAAGAATAAACAAGTAAAAAATAGATAAATATACATATTTACATAAAATTGTTTTGACCTATTATACTCAAGGACATAAAGATAATCTACTCCTTAGCATTTTTTGTCAAATTCTTGCTTTTACAGTCTTATTTTGTATTTGCCTAATGATTGTATCTTTTTAACGGTCACCTGGATAAATTTGTGGAGAAGTAATGTCTTTTGAGGATTAAAGCATTTCCCAAAATCCTCAGTAGATTTCAATAGAATTGTCGTAGTGGGCAGAAAATGACTTTTAATCGATTAAGTGAAATTGGATTGAAAATTTGTTGAAGCACAGTCGATGCTGAATCTAATGAAACTCTGCCGAGTGAAAATTGCGATGGAAAAAGGAGTACTTGAAAAAAAAAAGAATCGATGGTTGAAATCTAGCGAGGTCAGAGTTCGGCGTGGGTACGGCGTTCCCTCCCTCCGGCAGCAGATTTTGAGGGCGGCGAAAGTAGGAGAACGAAGTTTGAATGGTACTGCAATCAGCGAATCTATAACTAGCCTAATTTCTGTTGTAAGATATATTTCCGCGATTTGATTTGAAAAGATACCTTTATTTTATTGGTAATATAGTAAACCAACCATAAAATACGACGGAGTTTAATTAATTGCATACAGAACTTCTGTTGTAGAATATAAATACTAGTTCTCACAAAATTAATAGCGGAAATATATGCCCTTTATATGAATTCGCCCTTTCACTTGCTTTCAGGTAGTGTATGCGTCTGAAAGTGAAAGCACAGTAGGATTTTCAATCGATGAACTGTAACCGTATTGAAGTTGTTTGGAGACCATCCTTATACAAGTGAACGTCACCTTCAAGCATGACGGAACTTAATTTAATTTAAATATATATCTATTATCGTATGTATTTGGTCCTACTAAACCAGGAAGTGTCCGTCGTAAGACCATGATAACTCAATATAATCGGTACTGGTAGGAGATTTATTTGATCCTGGATAACTTTCTTATAATATTTCTAATAATTAGGTGATTGTAGGGTAACTTTTGTCAATTACAACTACAAAATCGACATTCATATAATCTTGGTATTTTTCAACTTTAAGCCTTAACTTTTACAACTTTATTTAAAAATTCTTTCTCATAAATACAAATATAAATAAATAAAAATACTATCTACTATGCTATATCTGTTTATTCCCCTTTTAAATTTCAAGTTTAATCTTGTAGGATAATTGAGCTCGGCTACAAATATTGGGTTTGGTGAACGCCCCCGTCCCCATAATAGAACTCATAGCAAATCGAACGTCTATTATAACCAATCGCATCCTTTGCATACTCTAAGTATTTTATAAATGCTAATCAAATTTTAAGCTAAGAATATTAGCGGAATACAATTTGTGTATTGTCCGTCTGTCCCACCTCTGTTTCAGAACCTGTTTGCTGTGGAGCTATTGGACACATTACATTGTTTCTATAAGGTAGAAAGCCTCAGGAGCACTATTCTCATCTTTAAGAAGGCTCGGGTTCGAACCCAAAAGCTCAAAGTAGGTTTCCATAAGAAGTGCACGTAAAGTTAATTTTCATGTCTTGCAGACTATGTTTCTTTTGAAAAATTAAATAAGAAATAATGGGCGTGCGAAATCGAGACATATGTCAAAAGAAAGGAGAATGATTGTAGATTCTTATTTTAGTTGTGAAATATTGATATAGATTTGAAATTGCGAGACGCTTGATAAAAGAAACGGAAATTTTGTAAAATGTTGTGGTTATAAAGACGTCATCCCCTTGGCGACCAAGGTGGTCGTTGAATTCGAGCTCTGTATTATCTGAATAACACGTTATTAATTCACCAGTTATTTTGAGAATCTTTTAGTTGAGACTCAAGCTTCAGTTGTCTGTTACAGTGTTTTACATCTATAGAATCGATGCTCGACTGTCGGAGTTTTTGAGTTTCTTATCCAAGGCTCTTTGACGCTATGAATTATGGATATTTCACATTTGCACCTGATGAACTTTGATAAAATACAGCCAAATGGTGGTTGATGACGCAATGGGAAGTAAGAATATCCTTCTGCAAGAATGATAAATTCGATTTTTACTTGTGTTTGATGTCTTTAGTTTCTGCCTTTTTCCTTTATATCATTGGATTGATAACGGATAGTTCGTTTTTTCCTTGTTTAGGAACCTAGATTAGACGTTATAGCTACGCTCTTAAATATGTTATTATTTCTATCTGAGATAGTGACTCACCATGAAATTTAATCTTTTACGCTTCAAGATTGAGTTATGGGAGAAAAGCATGAATCTTTTTTTGACAGAAAGACACGAAGAAGGAGTTTCCAATGCAAAAATTTGAGTCAAATTTTTAATCTAATCTAAGAAATATTTTCCTCAGAGTTATAAACTTTCGTAACACTACGTTAAAGCGCGATTTCATCATATGGATGATAATTCAAGCGAAAGCAAAATATCTGGGCGACGAATGAATTGAATGAGCTGAAATTACAGTTTAAAACAATATCACAATACAGGGACACGCACGACCCGAGTATCGATGCTTAGAATCATCATCTACATCTACATCTACATAAGTACCCTGCAAGCCGCCTTCCGGCGTGTGGCAGGGGGTCCATCCATCCATCCATTACCATCACATCAGGTGATGTGATGGAAAAAACGATGATTCCATGCATCGATGCGTCGTTCCAGGGTCGTGCGTGTCCCTGTATTGTGATATTGTATTAAACTGTCATTTCAGCTCATTCAATTCATTATTTATGGCTTGCCACCAAGTGAAGGCCGAAACCATTGGCGTTATCTATTTGCAGAGTTGCGGCTGATTGATTCAGCGTTAAAACAGAAAAACTTGCAAGTGGAACGTTCATCACACACGGATATGCCTCAAATGTATAAGACAGTGGTGCGTTAACTTTTTATTTTGCGGACCGGATAGTATGTATGTACATTACTTTAAGGTCGGCAGAAAAAAATATTTTGTCGGAAATTCTTGCATTTCTCGAAGTCACTATGCTTAATTATTTATATGTTGTATGCTTAATTATTTAAATGTGTATGTTATATTAATATATTAATGTTTGTGTATGTGTGCATGCAAAGTATATATATGAAAAGTTACATTTGTTAATGTAAATATTTAAAAAATTTGAGCATATTAAATAATTCTTGTAATATTTTATGTTGGGTAGAAATAATGATGAGATGTTGGTGCGTATGTTTTGTACTTGTATAGACCAAATTAATGTAAGTGTTGATATTCATAATGTAAAAATATTCTGACGAGACATCTGTTTACTTTCAGAGTTATGTCTGAATGCAACTGTAAACGTTTTTATGTCAATAAACTACTACTACTACTACTACTAATATATCTATGAATTATTTCCTTGGATCGAATTAAGAGAAATATATGAAAGTATCATGGGATATATTGATTTATAAAAATCACTAATATTTCACGCTGCCATCATCCTTGTGGGGTGGATGAAAGTGGGTGGTGGGCCGTAGATTTCCCATCACTGGTCTAAGGTAAGGTTTCTGAGTAATAATCGCTTTGCGCGGCGTTCTTCCATTTTTTCTTAGTGCAATTTATAAATCCTGGTTAAAAGTTTCAACTATAGACTAAGTGATGAATATCTGCCGGAAGCAGACGTGTCTAATGGACGTTCCAATGTCATCGGTTATCTGGAAACAGCTTTCATCATCATTATAATTAGAAATTGAATGTGGTCACGTAAATGGTGTGCTTATTAATAGGAAAGTGATAAGACGTGAGGGAATTATTAAAGGAAAGTATCAAAGCGAAAACTCGCACAATTTGAAAATAATGTTTACGAAAGGGGCCGAGATATTGCAGATATCCATGAGAGAGGATGGATGTACGCTTTTCAACAAGTTTTTTAATATTGGCATTCAGATTTAATGTGTCGTCTTATGTTGGCAATGCAATGCCGAAAACATTAATAAAAAAATGTGTGGAAAAGTATAAATCCTTCCTCTCCTTTAAGAACTTGAATTGCATCATGAACACACTCGCGATTTGCTATTGCTTTGATGTTCCATTTGAGCAAAAGCCGATTTTATGCGAATATCACGCGGTCGGCGTCATCTAATCAAATTAAATTTACGAGGCGCAACCTTTTGCGCATTTTGAAGAGTCAATTACGTCGGTGTATCGCAGCGCGAGTATCGCAATTCGTCCAACATTTAAATAAATTTCACGGATCACTTTCAAAACAAAGGCTATTTGCGGCTGTAAATTTGTTTCTCTTTTTTCTTTACACGCGCCCATATGATTCTCTCCGCTCCTGCAGCAATCGATTATAAGTGGGAAGTCAGTTTATTCGGATATCGAAATTGCATTTCGAAATCGATCTCGGATAATTCCGGAAGTAATCGAGGACGCCGAGGGAATCGAGTTCCGGTGCGTGCGATATTAAAATCGCGCTTTCGAAATGCTCTTTAAAAGAGGACACGCACGAGAGCTGAAATTAGGGCGCCGTGAAAAATGTGCGTTATGAATGGCCGCTGCGATTCATAATTAAATTTCATCTCTTAGTTTTTGGTCGTCCGAAACCCGAATTTCATGGTTTACGAGGCGGAAAATGCTGCGGGACGGTCATCGGCGACGCGCCCTTTGGCGCAAAAACTTTCCCTTCCGTAGTAATTCGGAAATAAATATCCCCGGCCGCTACATCCTGTAAAAAAAGGGTCTCGGCAGTCATGTTTCCTGGCCGACGCATATTGAGCGGTCGAAAAGAAGAGTGGCTGGATGCAAGCCAAAGGTAGGGAAGATATCGGATGTTTGAGATTCCCCGCGGCTTAATTGGATGCCGCAATCAGAGCCACCTGCCGTCTGTGCGAGGAACCACCGATTGACCTCGATGCTGCTGCACATGATGAAAAGGCAGCCATGTTTTTCTCTCTCCCCAATGCCATGTTATTCCTTTAATATCGCCATCTATGAAAGGTTCTTTCCGAGGAAGCATCTTTGCTAGAGGACAAGGCGGTATACACCGCAATACAAGGTTAAGATTGTTGATCCCCGCTGTGGAATTGGCGAAAAAGAAATATATTTGAGAACAATAATAACAATGGAAATGACAACGATAAATTCTTTAATGGAAACAGGAAGATAATCCCAATTACATCCACTTTGATAATAATCATTATTGACATGCACCAGTTCTACTAAATGTGCATTATGTTTGCACTTCAGATGAAATGCAATGGACAAAATGTGCATTCTGTAACCAAGGATAATCGATGCTTTGGCGCAATATATATTTTTTAATAAAAATATATATATTTAAAAACATTTGCACCTATTTCCAGTGCTTATGTGACTATGACAAACAGATAAGTGCTCAACTACGCTTCTTGAAATTACTAGTACGAGTAAAGGTTAGAATTCTAAAATCTGTAACCGTTAATTATATTATATAATTTGATGATTAAGTTTCATAGTTTCTTTGATATCCCTTAAATCAGATTGTCGTCACTCAACTACAATATTCATCGCTACATTGAAATTGTTTTGAATCGTTTTAAGCTATAAAAGATATAAATTTCTCTGCATACCTCATCTTTGACTCCAAGATATTTGATGGAAAATTTGATGTAATTCTAAATTTGATGTAAAATGCGGCCTTTCCGTATTTTAAATCAAATACAGAAACACGGATAATAAACTGCAGACAATCCTCGTTTCGTCATCCACGTACCAGGAAACCGATATTTTGGCGGCCGATCATGTCCAGGGTTGTGTGATGACATGAAATTAGCTGACAACCCGAGAGTATTTTCTGCATCAAATTCAGAGATTGAATTTACTTTTCCTGGTGATGACAGATGGTATGAAAACATTTTTCTAAAATTCGAACTGCAAGTTCCATGTGTTGGATTCAATAAAAACTGTCTCCAATAATCCTAAAGCAAGGAATAATACTCTAACCCAGAAATGCTCTTTCCATTACATCCGTGCGGTCATGAGCCAGTCGTATGCTAAGTGGTCCTGTATATCAATTTTAACCAGTATCAATTCCGTTGTCTGAAAGAAGAGCATCTTCGTTCCTGTTTTGAGATTCATAAAGATTTGAATACGTGATAGCGTAGAGTCATCTTCAGGAGCAGAGGTACCGTCTAGCAACAGCATCGCTCTCGCAATTTCTCCGTTACCAGGGCGTTCCCTGAGATTACGTTGTTGTATTTGGTTTCCTAAACAACAACGGTGGAGCAGCTTGTGCTTGGTATTATTACAAATTATTAGGGAAACAAATGGTTATTTCTTGGCTTAAAATTCAAAGTCAAGGAAATGCAAGTTCCTCTTGCATATTTGGCAACTCATTAATTAGTAAACACTTATTCAGAATCCCACGTGATTAAATGAAACAAACGACCGGTTTCAACTACTGCATATTCATTATAGTGATATCTAGTAGTTGAAACCGGTCTTCATGTCCATTTATTTAATCATGTGGGGTTTTTACAAGATTTATTATTCCTTCCTGTTTTCTAATTCCACAGAATGAAGACAAAATCCATCGATTATACTATTGGTCATTAATTACCTGGAAAAATGAACAGCGATTTTGACGCTTATTTATGTTAAAATGCTACCGAGTTCAAGAAGTTGGATAATATTATAAATACCGCGTAACTATACGATGATTGCTTGTGTTTTTAGAGGAATACTTTTGGAATTAATGTTTTACAAGCTGTGATGGTTCTCCGTGAAGTCTATGAATGAGGCATTAGATTATAGATAGTAATGCCTATTTCTGATCATGAAATCCTTAATCAGTCAAACGCAAAATCTATTTGTAGGCTAGTCATCAGTTACCTTGAATAAAAGAATAGCTCTCGTAATGCTTATCTTAGCGGTATCGTTACTGAGTTTAAGAGATAGATTACATTTAAAATACAATCAGATTTAATGTGTCGTCTTATGTTGGCAATGCAATGCCGAAAACATTAATAAAAAAATGTGTGGAAAAGTATAAATCCTTCCTCTTCTTTAAGAANGAATATTTAATCTAACGACCGGTTTCGGCTCGCGCCATCATCAGGTAAATGATCAGGAAACAACACACATATATATACATATCAAGACAGTTTTAAGGGGAGAGTAAGGAGAGGGGAAGGGTTAGAGAAAGTACACTCATTGGTGAGATTGTCCGCCAACGTTATTTCCAAAATTTCCAAGGCATCAAGCTTCCTTCCCTTGGGCTGCCGATGTAGGAGTTTCGCGGAAAGCTCTCGTAATGCTTATATTAGCGGTATCGTTACTGAGTTTAAGAGATAGATTACATTTAAAATACAATGAATATTAAAGAATGCTAGATTATTACGAAAAACTTTGTTTAAAACAGTCCTGCGTTATATTTTCAGTGAAGTTGAAATAAGATTATTCGATCGGATATTCGGAAGACTGTGGGAATATTGTCCTGCTGTCCATCAGTAAGCAGCAAGGAGATAACCTAGAAAAATGAAATGAAATAAATTGGAAGTGGAAATCAGTCCTTTTATAGAAAATCTGACGTTTGTAGAAGAGATGATATTCATGTAACACAAAGGTCTAAAACATTGTTATAATGTCCCAACTGCGGAGAAGATATTGCTCGCGCACATTTGGAATTGCAGAAAAGGGTTGATTTATAATTGTGATTCATAAAATAGGTAGCACCGCGAGATGGGGTACTTCTGGCCAACTTACTTCAGGTTCACCCCTTTTACCTTTATTGCTACCCGCTTCAATAAAAGAGCAATTTATAAGGAACATATTTACTTTCGCATGGACGAGATTCATTCAGTTATATCCATCTCTAAAACAATCCGAATAACTCTATCCAGATATGGCCACGAGCTCATTTTTTAAATACCCTCGTCCTCTGAGAGCGACGTAATAAAATTACGAGATTTACTACCGGCTTCGGTAATTGTCGCTATCCAAACGTTGTCGGAGGGGTTATTGAAGGGAGCGTCAAATGTACGTCAGGTAGTTAAAAAGGGAGTTGGCGAAAGGGAGGTCTCCTCCACGGAAATTTATTCGCTCCCTCTTGGCTCCAGTGCACAGCGACCCTTCCAATTAGTCAGGCGACAAAAAGGGGAGAAGAATGCGAGAGACAAAAAGAAAGAAGAAAGAAAGCGATCCTATTGGAATCCATTTTATGATTCCTCGGAATTCTTCGTCGTTCATTTATGCCTTTTCCATGACCTCTTCTCTTGACCTCTCATCTAAAGGTTTAAGCGAATATAAGCTTCATATATAAATACGCTTAGACAAGTGTCGTTCATGATCCTGGGACCGAACTTTCCCGCGTCTGCAACAGTTTTTAAGAATCACATAGTAAGGACCGAATCTCATGAGATGCTCATTTAAATTGTGGAAGAAATATCGCTACGTGAACCAGAGAAACTTAAATTCTTTTTATCCGACAAAGCGTCCATATTTCATTTGTTTGCTTATCTCGACAAACATGTGAAGTAAACAAACTCGTTAGCAACCAAACGGTTGGTCGCGACAATGTAAGACTTAAATAAAAGTGAGCGATGTGCAACAATGTTGTGGGTACATATACAATGTTTGACAAATACCCGAGCGTGCACATACACAAAACTAGCGGATTTCTGGAATCTGTAGCAATTCTAGTGCTGAAAATGATTTTGTGTATCTGCGTTTTCAAGTATGTATGAATATACTCCCTGCCATACGGCACTGGCGGCTTGCTGGGTACAAGTCTAAAGAAAACCTCTGACAGAAGAATTTCCTTTCCCCTTAATCTTATGCTCCTTGGAATTCGCCTTTTGATTTTATTAAATCGACTGTAAATAAATATGTAACGAATATAGAATCAGAGGACCAAAGATTGTTCATGTTTTATAACGCGCTCCAAAATAAATTGAATTCCATGACACTAATTTCAATCTTTAAAAATTTTAAGGGGTTAAGTTACATTCCATATTCATTATAAATAAACTCGTAGTAAGTTTATAGTAAATTATTTCTTTAATATTATTACATTTCTTATAATATAAAAATAAACCCAGGGGCCCAAAAATTGGACACTTAGTTTTTGGCATGGATTCTAAAATCCTGTCGTATGCGTTCCAGTTTCCTGCGGAGGTCCCTAAGGGTAGTTTTTCATGCCTTTGGGGTCAACATAGTGCGTGAAAAACGTGTATATGGTGCATGTATTGAGGCATTTCATCCAGAACATCCAGAGATCACATGCACACACACACAATCATCTTTTGAAGTGTTAATTCCACAACGATTCAAGAAATCCCGCTGGATATTTGCTCAGAATGTACTACAAAACACGGACAGGTGGAAAGAGAAGGAGAAATAGGAAGATCGATGAATTTATAGAAAAAATTAAACTCGGATAGAGTACTTCAGAAGGAAGGGGCATGCCCTGAAGTCCAGAATACTCATTGCCTTGAAGAGGAAGATCTCCAACCAATTCCTCTTGCCGGTCTTGTCTTATGGAAGTGAGCCTTTGAATGCCGCAATTTTCCGGCAGATATAAACAGCACGTAGAGGTACAGAATGCCATTCGCTTCGTAATTGGTAATTGGTAACGAACGGAGGAAAAGGAGGACAGGAGTGATATA